>JAVJIF010022978.1:0-93145 GCA_038442645.1 Agave tequilana | reverse complement strand
CCTGTTACGTAATAGGGGTTGTCGACAACTGAATAGGCCTGTCGACAGGACTGTAGTGGCTCAACTCTCGGGAATACCCTGTCGACAGTGAAAAGAAGGGACTATTGATAGCTGACAGCTCTGTTGCTATTCTGCTTCCTACATCAGTCGTGGGAAGCGAGAAAGATGAGAAACCGCTGGCTAGATCTCGTTCTAGCGCCTGCGAACCCTGAAGAATTTTCAGGTAGAAAAGTACTTGAATCCATGAATATTGTCACTGAATCCACGAGCCAAGATAAGCAACTCGAATCCACGAGCAATTTGGAGAAAAACTCAAAGTTTATTAATCAAAGTTCATTGATAGATTATTACAAAATAAGAATAAAAGGGCCTATTTATAGGCTTACAAAAATCCTAATCTATCTATAAGTACTACCTAAATTTAAAATAAGAAAACAGAAAATCAACTAGAAACTAAATCGGACCTAAAATTCAAATCCTAAACTAATTCTGAAACCTGTTAAGTAATAGGGGTTGTGGGCAGCTAAATAGGCCTCTCAATAGGACTATAGTGTCTCCAACTCTCGAGAAAATCTTGTCGACAGGAAAAACAGGGTCTGTCGACAGCTGAAATGGTCTTTCGACAGCTGACTGCTCTGTTGTTATTCTGCTTCCTACATCAAATAGAAAGCAAAAGTTTAGATGCTATGGTACCTTATATCTCTGCGTTACATTCACTACACATCAGAGAAAGAGCAGAAGAGGGAAGAAATAGTAAGAAGTGAGTTTAGCAGAAATGAGGTATCATACCATCGTTGTGTGTTGATTCGGTGGGAGTGTGTGTGCGTGCGCCGCGCGCGCGTGCGCGTGTGTTTTGCGACAAACATTCAGCGGGAGTGTGTGTTGCAACAAACAATGGTCAAAGTGACCCTCATGCCACTGTGTTGTGTAAAATTTCTCATTGGAATGCATGAAATTTAGTTTCTAACTTGTTGGTGAATTCCTTGAAAGTTCTGCATCATTGAGTTCATGTGCATGTCATGAAATCTCTCGAAGTACTGAAATTATTGTTTTCCCAAACTTCTAAGTTAACTTCACAGTACCGATCTTATTCACCATGTTAATGTTAATATTAGGACTTGAAATTTCATTTGTTTAATTTGCCCACCAAACATAGAAAATGTGTGCTAAGTGTTGTGCAAAGTTTTGATTTGGATTCATTTACTCTTTAATGGAACATTATTCCATTGTTTCTTGAAGAAAAAAAAAGTAGTAGTTCTGATTTGGATTCAATTGTTGTTGCATCTTAGTGGTTATACCGACTCTTAGAAATTACCGGTGAAGTTAAATTTGTTTTTGAAACTGTATCTTTAAAGCACTTGGGAACATGTTATGAAAATCCCAAGTGTTCCTTTATGCTCACGCGATTTTTCTTTCGTCTCTTTTTAATTTCAATTCACAGCCATTTTTCTTCTAAATGTTTGATTTGATTTTGTTCTTTATCCTTTTGCAGGTTTAGTCTCCTTTCATCATGTAATCTGCTCGAGTATGCGTTCCTCGTTCAATGGACTCTCCTTGCAGTTTTCTCCTCCAAAACAGACTCAAATGGGAAGAATCTCACAAAAAGCTAAACCAATCCTAATGATGTCCAAGCGGCAATCCAGTTCATCCAAGGAACTGACGAGCAGACGGTACCTGATGTGAAGCTAACAAAATCCCGGGATGGTAGTAATGGTGTGGCCACTTTTATCTTCGATGAGCCTTCTGTATTCGACTCAACTGGTGAGCTTGGTGACATTACTGGTTTCTTCATGATTGATGAGGAGGGTGTGCTTCAGTCAGTTGATGTGAGTGCTAAGTTTGTGAATGGAAAGCTGCAAGAATAGAAGCCAAGTACATCATGCGTACCCCACGAGAATGGGACCGTTTCATGAGGTTTATGGAGAGGTATGCAACTGCCAACGGCTTGCAATTTGTCAAGAAATGATGCAGTGTACATTCTTCTCAGTTAATTTTCCCTCTCCTCTCTTTCCTCTTCTTCTTATATAAGTTTCTTGTTATTTTTATCATTGATGATTGTTCAAATTTTGTTTAATTCTTATACTCAAATATTATATGTAGTTCTGCTTTCAAATGGTTCTGTGCATATGAACGTCTGGATTATATTACTGAAAAGTTATATATTGTATGGGTACGCTGAAAGCAATTGTTGTTTCCATTTAACAAGCATCATCGTGTATTATATTACTAAAATAGACATCACGATACTAAACCCAATTAAATCGTGCAAATTTTGTTAGTTACTGTAATGCTTGATAATCTAGAAGTTTCAATTATTTTTGTGCATTTCCACATTTCCAAATCTGTGATATAAACTCCCCATACCGTCTACTGAAATAACATGAACGGTGTCTGAGGTACAGTTTCATTTTGTATGATGCTAGTGAAAATTAGGAACTGAATGGAGAGAAGGATTCATATAGCTAATATAACATGGTCTCATGGATTTATATAACTTATATTTAACAAAGATGTACTTCTTGTGAATCAATGTAGATTTATCTTCTTTGTAAACCTAACAAATCTTACATCCACAAATATGGACTTGACAGATACTTTCAGATGTTTGCAACAAAGAAATGAAAACTAAAGTAATGCATCTATGGGTTGTCATTTATCACTTTGGTGTTCACTTGTACTGTGAGAGTTGTAGGCATGAGCTGCAACATTAGCAATAAATTTGGATGTAAGTAACAAGGCATACCCATAAAAGCTCTGGTTTCTGACACAAACTAATACTTGGCTGGCAATGCTTTTAATTTCTGTTCTTCAACAAATAGGAAGTAGCAAATTCCTGAGAAATTGTAGGAGGTGGGTTGGAGATTTCATGGGTTTCTTTGAAGTTCTTAAACTTCTACTTTGAAGTGTTTTAAGACCTTTTTAGCTTATATCGAAGCCAACGGAGACGAGTGCATCAAGATTTGAAGGTTTTAATGTTTTACCGTGGAGTATCGTTATCAGTATACAAATATCCAAACATTGACCTTGGAAGCTTCATAACATTTCAGACATAGAGATCTTTGTATTCATGCCGACTTCAGCAATTTAGTTTGGAACACAGAAGAGTCAGTCACAATGATAGCATTTTGATCATGGAAAATATGGGGAGAGAGGGTAAAAATATTGTTGGTAGGTTTGTAACCCATTAGATTGGTGGCAGCAGCAGCAGCAGAACACCACTGTCGACAGGCTTGGGTGTTCTAGACAATGGATACACAGATACAGAGAGTGGAGCTACACAGTTTGTCGACAATTGTGAAGAGAGAGGGAAAAATCTTATTCATTGGGTTTTTTAACCTATTAGATTGGTGGCAGTAGCAGCAGAAGACTAGAGCAGAAGACCGATGTCGACAAACTAGAGCAGAAGACCGATGTCGACGAGTGTTGTCGACATCAGATACTTGGATATGCAGATACAGAGAGTGGAACTATACAATCTGTCGACAGTTGTGGCTCGGTCTATCGACAGGCCCCTCATGGCTGTCAACCGCAAACCAACCGAGAGTTGGGTTTATGCAGTCTGTCGACAGGCCCTTTTTGGTTGTCGACAATCACGGGTTTCTGGCAATTTTCTAATAGAATTCTGATTTCATTTTCGATCCGACTTCAGAGTTGTTGGCTCTTTTTCTTCGTGGGCTCTTTGCCTAAATAAAGAGGAGTATTGTCTCCATTGATTATAACCTGAATTGATTGATTAATAAGATCACTCTCCCTTTTTGCCCCGAGGACATAGACAATTACCGAACCTCGTTAAATCTGTGTTTTCTCGCTCTTCTTCTCCTTAAGTTTGTTCTGCTATTTGTGATTATTCTGCATCATACTCTGTGTTTGCACAAGACCTCCGACAGGTCCCCAACAAGTGGTATCAGAGCTTTTCAGATGTTGAGAAGTTTCGTTCAGGTGGAGCGAATCGCTTTGGAAACTGGTCGGCTGTTTCGTTTGGAGGTAAAGATCTGATTTTTTATCTAGTTAGATTTGTTTTCACTAATTGTTTTCGCATCACTTTGTTGGATTTGCTGGAGGAGATGGTCGTGAATAACCAACCCACGGTAAAAATCGTGAATAGTTATCAGTCAAAGATTGACGTGTAAAGTTTGACAACATGAATAATTTCAGCATGTGGAGATGCGAGGTGATGGATGCGTTGACGATCTCAAACATCAAATATGCTCTACTTTTGGAGAGAAAGCCAGAGGAGACTTCTGAAAATGACTGGGACAAGATGAATAGGACGACATATGGTGTCATAAGTGTTTAACATAAGATATCAAGTATCATGTGATGACCGAGACTTTAGCAAAGAAGATTTGAGAGATCCTAGGGCAAGTACTTGACCATGAGTATAGAGAATCGCTTGCACCTGAAAGGAGAATTTATCGCTTCCAATTGAAGAAATGCATCTCGATCGGCGAACATATGAATAACTATATAAAGTTTCTTGCGGATTTAGCTAACATGGACGTAGTGATCGAGAACGAGGATAAGACGTTGATTCTTTTGAGTTCTCTTCCTAACGAGAACTATGAGACCTTCATTCTCACTCTAATTAATGGTACATCTCTTAACTATAATGAAGTTTCTTTTGCTCTTGTAAATCATGAATTAAGAAGGAAGGACAAAGAGTCCTCCGATAGTACATCGGCAGAAGCATTGATGGTAAGAGGCAAGAGTTTCAGTCAAAAGGGAAAAATGTAATCACCTAGAGGGAGAATAGATGATGTGCCAATCAAATGCAAAAATTAAAAACTTAATTAACAATTGTACACAAATAAAAGCAATTAAACAATCACAAGTATGTATATCAATTGAGCACAAGAAATATCAAGCATGTAATGATATAAACAATATAAGCATGTAAGATATTAAACAAGAGTAAGAGAGAAGAACAATCGCAAACAGAGAGATTTGTTTCGAGATTCGAGCAACTTGCTCTATGTCCTTACCTTCACCGCAATGAAGAATTTACACTAGCTCGATCCTGTAAGAACATTCGGTGCCGCAACACTCACAAGATTTCTCAAGAACTCTCGAACCTACAAGTCTCTCGTTCCCGCAAGAAGTACAATACACGAACCTGCAAGCTCGTTCGAGGTCGAGACCTCTAGCAACACTCAATACAAGAAAAGAACAAGTAATCAAGACTCTTGATCACAAATAAACACTCTCACACAATCTAATTTATAGAATAAATAAAAATTGCTTAAGTGTGGGTGAGAAAAAAATTAGAGATTGATAGTGAAGATAGCTCAAGAAAACACTTTTCAAAAACTCTCTTGAAGATAAGAAATTGAGGCTCTAAAACTTGTATAAAAACTCTGTGAAAGATGAAAACTTTAGCTTATGAAAAACTTGTTGCAAAAACTCAATCAAAACCCAATTTATAGAGCTCAACCAAAAATTAAACATTGGAGCAAAAACTGGGCCAGGAATGGCTTGGCCTATCGATTATAAATTTAGCTGTTAGGGCATGTCAGTCGACCGTCCGGTCAATTGATGTGAGAACAATTTTTGTTCTCACAGAAGTCAGTGGACCACGCAATCGATCGACCAAGAGTATATTTGCTTCTTTGTAATCGGTTAACCGCGCAATCGACCGACCAGAAAGAGCATATTTGCTCTCAGGCCATCAGTTGACCGCCCGGTCAACCGTGTGCACAAGCCAATTGGCTTGTGACACATCCGGTCAACCGCCCGGTCGACCGGCCTAAGGCCAAAAACTAGTTTTTTATTTTTAAAATATTTTTAAAACCAAAGTAAATTTCTATAGAATCTACAAAAATAAGTTTATGTAAATACTTTTGAGTACAAATATGTGTGATCAATAATCTACATATATTACAAATATGTGAACTTTTTAAGAGATCAAATACAAATTCGAAAATATGAACTATATTTAAAATTATTTTTTCAAAAACTAAAATTTAAGTTTGAACAAGTTAAATCAAAACTTGTATAAAATACAAAAACAAGTTTCTAAAACTCTATTGAAGCACAAATGTGTTTGGATAAATTCAATAGATATATCAAACAATAGAAACTTGTTTTTGAGATTTTCTATTCATAAAATCAACTTTTGATAAATCAAAACTTAAACTCATCAAAATAAGTTTCTTTGATCAAATAGAGCTCTAATATATGTATGTATATATGTATGTATGTATAAAATCCAAAACATATTACAAATTATAAACTCATTTCTTTGAGAAATAAATCATATAAACTTATTTTGTTCCTAAAACAAACTCTTGAAAACTAAACCACAGATTATATACTCAATGAAAATCAATATAGAAAACTTGTATGTGTAAACTTGAGCAATCAAATCTAAACTTTACAAATCTTCTAAACACTTACAAACTTCAAGTCTTCGCTCTTGATCTTCTTAAACTTGATTTCTTTAAACTTGACTCCTTCTTGAGTGCTAAAGTTAACTTTGTGCTTGAGCTCTTGAAACATTACTAGTTAACTTCAAATTTTGATTTTGAGTTTTTGTTGAAGCTAAACACAAAACTATGATCTTGATTAAACATGTAACTTAAATATCACAAGATCATTAGTACTATAGTTACATGAGTTAATCATCATCAAAATTAGAGTGATGGACCTTGTGTCAGCACAAAGGTGATCGTGGAAGATCGAAGTCCAGAGCCAGTTTCAGATATCTAAAGAACTAGTGTGCCTTCTGCAAAGAGTTAGGACACTGAAAAGTTGATTACCCAAGGATTAATGATAAGAATAAGGAGTCAAAGCCTGAGGCAAATCTCGCACAGGTGATCCGTACACAAGATGATGGTACTTCACAGGCAGTGAATCAGACTCAAACTCATCAATATTTTCATTATCAATCACTACTCTTACTGTTAGCTACTCAGGTAATTATGAGTGGATATTGGGTGCAGGTGCTACCTATCATGTGTATCCCAATGTAGATTGGTTTTCTAGTTTCAAAAAGCTAGATGGTTATTTCATCATCACAAGTGATGATCTTTCGTGCCACATGAAAGGGATAAGTACAGTCTTTATCATGATGTTTTATGGGATAGTACGAGAATTAAAAGAAGTAAGGTATGTGCCTCGATTTAAGAAAATATTATCTCAATTGATGCTTTGAAAGCATTGGGTCTAGAGATATCTGGTAGAGATAGTGTTCTTAAGATTGCTTAGAGGCCCGATGGTTGTGATGAAGGGCGTCTGATGCAATAACTTCTATTACTTGAAGGGTAATATGATTACAGGGCAAGTGACAATTTCTATTGGCTCATATGATTGTACCTGGTTGTGACACATGAGGCCCGAATATACAGGTGAAAAGTCTTTACAAGCTCTAGCAAAATAAGTTTTGTTGAAGGGTGTCAAGACCTGCATATTGGAGTTTTGTAAGCATTGCCTCATCGATAATAAGACCAAGGTGAATTCGCCACCGCGGTTCATTCCACCGAGGAGATTCTTGACTATGTTCACACAGATGTTTGGGGACTTACCAAAATGACATTTATTGAAGGTAACCACTACTTTATGTCTTTTGTTGATGATTTCTATAGACGTGTTGGGTATATACCATAAGGCACAAAGGGAAAGTTTTAGAGTTATTTGTGGAGTGAAAAAAAGAATATGAAGAAGAATACGGGAAGGAAGATCAAAGTACTCCATTCAGACAATGTTAGAGAGTACACTAGCAATCCTTTCCTATAGCTATTGTAGGCTGTCTAAAAATGACTAACAGGCAAGCCACCAAAGAAGCAGTCTCAAATACGCAAAGGATTGAAGCCCGCGTCTCAACTTCAAGACGCGTCCGGCCTGAAGCCCGCGTCTCAACTTCAAGGCGCGTTCGGCCTGAAGCCCGCGTCTCAGCATCAAGGCGCGTCGGCCTGAAGCCCGCGTCTCAACTTCAAAGCGCGTCCGGCCTGAAGCCCGCGTCTCAACTTCAAGGCGCGTTCGGCCTGAAGCCCGCGTCTCAGCATCAAGGCGCGTCGGCCTGAAGCCCGCGTCTCAACTTCAAGACGCGTTGGCTCGACGCCCGCGTCTCAGCATCCAAGGCGCGTTCGGCCTGAAGCCCGCGTCTCAACTTCAAGACGCGTTGGCTCGACGCCCGCGTCTCAGCATCCAAGGCGCGTCCGGCCTGAAGCCCGCGTCTCAGCATCCAAGGCGCGTCCGGCCTGAAGCCCGCGTCTCAGCATCCAAGGCGCGTTTAGTCTGAAATCTGCGTCTCAGTTGCAACTGCCCAGATCGTGGGGAGTCAGTTACCGCGCGTATAGCGGGTAACGGCCCTCGTTCAGGCGCATTTTTAGGGGGCACGATCACCCCTAAGACCCCTATAAATAGCCCTGTTGGCTATGAAGGAAAGGTCGATTGGTAGATTGGTCGATTGGTCGAAGATTTGGATTCAGAGGGTGAGAAGATCAAGGCATCGAGAGAGAGAAGCCCGACGTCGACGACCGAGAGAGAGGAGATTCTTCAACAGGCTTACTGAGTACTAGCCTATCTTCGCCTACCTCCTCTTTGAGAGTTTGGTAGCCGGAGCTGAGTTACTCCCCTACCGGCCGAAGAGAAGACCCCCGACGGTCCAGGACGGTCATCTGGTCAACGGAGAACAAGATTCACTCTCCATCGCCACACGAAGAACCCAGATTTAAACAAAGGGAAGATCCAAGCATCCTCCCTCCCTTGTAGTCGGAATATTGTTTTGTTGTAATCTTTCAACTGATTCAAGGAAATTTTACGGCAAAACCTCTCTTCCGTACCGAACAAGAGATGGCGACTCCGCTGGGGACTACATTCGTGACCGATGAGCACATCGTGGTGCAGGATGACGTTCTCCGTAAGGGGAAGATGGTCGAATCACTCGTCGTTGAGTTCGACCAGGCGAAGTATGAAGAGTTTCTCTCTTCTGGCTCCAAGAGCCCCAAGACCCGCGTCTGCCGCAGGGTCTCAACGACGCAGCCTCCCGAAGCCCAATCTGTGGCTCAACCAGGCGCTGCTGTCACCCTCTGTGCCGCGCCCAGTTCACGCGTCAACGCCTCCTCGAAGGCCCGCGTAACATCCAACGCCTCTGCTGCGATCAACCGCGACGCGCAGAACCCACGCGCCAACGCCTCTCTGAAGGCCCGCGTGGTCCACGGCACAACTGTTGCTGCGATCGACCGCGTCTCGCACAACGCCCGCGTCTCGCGTGACGCCCGCGTCTTGCAGAACGCCCGCGTCTCGCAGAAACCCCGCGTCAACGTCTCCCAAGAGACCCGCGTGGTGAACAGCCCTGGTTCTTCAAACCAG
This sequence comes from Agave tequilana, assembly GCA_038442645.1. Lineage (NCBI taxonomy): Eukaryota > Viridiplantae > Streptophyta > Magnoliopsida > Asparagales > Asparagaceae > Agave > Agave tequilana. The sequence continues at coordinate 83,836 of JAVJIF010022978.1, read as the reverse complement.
GAAGTTGTTGGCTTCTCTCCTCCACGACGCAATCGAAATGCCGAGCGTCGACAAAGACGGCGCGCGCGTCAACACTCGGTTGGAACCGATGGTTCTCTGACTCGGGTTGGACGCGGCGTTCAATATGATGCCTTGCCCGCACCTCGACCAGTGCAAGAAATCCGCGTTTGGCGACCCAAACGCGAGATTCCTCAAGTTGAGTCTGCTGGAGACCAACTTACCAAACGCCGAAGCGAAGTTTCTGCGTCTCATCAAACGCAGAACGCATGCGTTCCCAGGCGTGGGGCCCAGCAGCCCATTATCTTCCAAGTCCCTCTGCTTCAACGCAGCGGACAACAGTGCGAGAACCGCGTCTCGTCTCAACAGAGACGCCAGACGCGCGAAATCTCCCAACAGTGCGAGGACCGCGTCTCGTCTCAACAGAGACACCAGACGCGCGTGACGCCCCAAGTGTCCCTGCCCCAACGCAATGGACAACAGTGCGACGACCGCGTCTCGTCTCAACAGAGACGCCAGACGCGCGTAACGTCCCAAGCCTCTCTGCTCCAACGCAGCAGACTGCAACGCGAGGACCGCGTCTCGTCTCAACAGAGACGCCAGACGCGCGTAACGCAACAGTGTGATCTCCGCGTTTCTGAGACTTGCGTCCAGACAGCGCAACACACGACTGCCCCCGTCTTCGACGCTGTGAGGCCAGTCTATTTAATCCCCCTCCCACGGATTTGAGGGATTATTTGACAAGGAAAAGAAGTGCCAATCAGGCCACTTCTTCTTGCTGCTGTCAACAACTCATCCAGATGCTCTCTGAATGCCATTGCGAATCAGGCGTTCACCAGCCGTCTTTGATTAGACAGCTGACCCTGATTCCCCCGTCAGCTAAAAGAAGACGCTCCCACCGAAGGAGAACCTTCCCTGACGTTGAGTACCCGGAGCTCACTGCATATATGACAAGCAGAAGCAGGGGAAAACAACCTATGGTCAATTCAGAGGGGTCAGACTCTGAGCCAGAAGGGGTGTATCGACACACCCGTACCCGGACTGGAGCCATCACCCCAATTGACTACAGTGCCCTATCCCGCGGCATTAGGGAAGATGATTCTCACTCAGTTGTGATAGAATCATGGACTTCGAATTCTTCCGGTGGAAAGGAGGTTTTCGCCTACATGGCAGATGCTCCTGAGGACACAGCAAATGCTCCCGAGGAGACAACTAAGTACCTGGCCCGGATGCAGAAGCACCAAATGGAAGTACTCTCCTCTCAGCAGAGAACCATTGACGACCTCAAGCATATGCTTGAGAAATTGCTTGACGAGAGGGCAAGATCTCCTCCCAGAAGGCCAAGAGCTAGAAGGGGAAGAGGAGGAAGTCCACCCTCTGATCCTTCCGATGGGACACGACGATCCACTCCTTCGAATGTGTCCAGACCCTCAGCACATGCAGGAAGCGACCCAGATTCGGAGAAGGCTCAAAATCAAAGAATGAGCCTATTGGAGCAACGACTCAATGCCCTTGCTAGTCGTAAAGATCTCCAAGAAGCTGGAGTGGTCCGGCCGTATCCGGCCGAGTGGGACTTAGTCCCGTACCCTCCTAGATTCAAGGCTCCAACTCTCCAAGCATTCGACGGAAAGGGGTCGCCCAACCAGCATATCTACTACTTCAAATCCCAAACTGGGAATGTGGTAGATAACGACGCTATATTGGCGCGACTATTCATTGGCACCCTGAAAGGGTTAGCCTTTGAATGGTTTATGAAACTCCCTGAAGGTTCAATCAAGAACTGGGGCGACCTCGAGAAGCTGTTCCTAACACGCTTCTTCGAGGATGATTCGGAGGTTACCATGCCTACCCTTTTAGCTACCAAGCAACGAAAGGGAGAGTCCGTTAAGTCTTTCGTAGAAAGATTTCGGAACACGGCACTCCGATGTCCAAGCGGCATGACCCAGGCCACCCTGGTGGAAACATGTCGCCACAATCTCCAAACCTCACTCCTGGCTCAAATAGGAGTAGCAGAAAGCCGCACCTGGAAACAGTTAGTCCAGCAAGGTGAACAGGCTGAAGAGATTGTCGCCCGCGTCAGAGCGGAAGAAGGCAAGCCCAGACCAGAAAGGTCGACAAGACGTGCGCCAGACACATCCCTCCAAACCAAACGGAAGGATAACTTGGCAACGGAGACCAAATCTCCCGTCAAGCCTCAACCAGGCAGAGCAGGTGGCTCTTCCAGCCAACCCCGCGCCAACAAACAATATTCCTTCAAGGAGGAACATGTCGACTCGCTCTTCAAATTACTCAACAAGAGCAATCGACTGAAGCTCCCTGAAATTAGGCGCCCAGAAGAAGTCGGCAAGACCGACAACCCCAACTACTGCCTGTACCATAGGATGCTCGGGCACCCTACCAAGAGCTGTTACATCTTCAAGGACGTCCTTCAAGCCCTAATTGACGCGGAGGTATTAAAACTCCGACCAGAGCAGAAACAGAGGGCGGCCAACATGACGTCGGCACTCCGCTTCGGGACACGACCCCCGATGCCCGTGGGAGTGATATCTGTCCCGAAAGGAGAATTGAGAGTGGTCAATACAGACCCTCATCAGCAGCAGGAGAAGGGCTTGGTCCCGGTCCCTACACCTGAAGGAGGAATCATGTGGGTCCACCCTGACCTCGTCGACGAGCAGCAATGGACGACTGTGACCAACAGGAAGTCCAAAGGCAAAGGAAAGGCTTCATCTTGCCACGTGATCTGCGCTTCTTCCCGGGAAGCAGACGCTGATGTTCCTTCGCTGACCGACTCAGAAGAGGAGACAATGGTCCTGGCGGCAGAGCCCAACCAACCGACATCAGGCACCCGCTCAGGGCAGGCGTACTTGAAGCAGTACGGCGGAAAGGCGGTGGTCCCTCCTCAACCAGCTGTAGAGCCAGCTCAGCCCTCCACAAAACCACCCGTGGAGAAACAGAAAGAAACTCGGTTTTCTCGGGTCCTTTCAGGAAGTGCAGCGGAAGGATCTTCGACACCTTCGACACCTTACCGCTTCGATGTGCTGGCTCAGTTAGCCAACATCCCGGCACGCATTACCTTGTATGAGCTCCTGAGGCTATCTAAGTCAACCAGAGAGGCTCTACAAGAAGCCCTGACGAACGCTGAGGTCTTTCTGACCCACGTACCGAGAGAGAAAGATGTAGAGGATTGCCTCCACACCTCTCCAAATGTTCCCTGCATTTCCTTCACAGCAGACGACATGCAGGTTAAAGGAAAGCATGACCGACCCTTATACTTCACGGGGTATATTGGGTCATCCGAGGTGAACCGCATCCAGGTAGACCCAGGGTCCGCACTGAGCATCATACCTCGCCGAGTCATGCAATTTCTTGGCATTCCCGCCCATCGTCTGAGCCCAACCCAGACGACTATTTATGGGTTTAATGCCAACAGCTCCCGCCCGATGGGGAAGATCAAGCTCAAATGCCGGATCGGGAGCCTCAAATCGGAAGTGACGTGTTATGTCATTGACGCTGACACTTCCTACAACCTGTTGCTGGGACGACCATGGATCCACCAAAACTCCATCGTTCCCTCCACTCTCCATCAAGTCATGAAATACATTGACGAGAGCGGACAGGTTCGAACGTTGATCGCCGAAAGGCATCCGTTCAAAGGGGTCGAGAACTATTTCACGGATTCCCTCTTATATGAGGAGAATAATGGAACCCCGCAACCAGAGGAGCCAGACTCTGGTAATGAAGCTGACACCGAGCCCGAAGAAGAAGAGTGCCTGTGGGAGTTAGAACCACTTGTAAAGAGCACTAATAAGCTCGATGTTGATACCACCGACGATGCAGGCGGTTGGTATATTAATGAAGACTTAGATTTCGCGTATTTTCCTGTGTATGAATCTGAGTCAATACCGTCGGATACTAGTACCGACATGGGCGAGGATGTATGGTCGGCAATGAATGCTCTGACATCATTGCATGTACCTATAAAATCATCCTTCGGGACGTACCATGATGATGGTGACGCGCAAGGATCTTCATTTATGGTTCCAGCCAGACAAAAGGGCCAGAGACCTATCCTCTTTGGACGAATCATGTCTGAACCAACGCCCCATGAAGAATCAGAAGGCGAGGATGAATCCCCCCAGTTCAATCATTATGAACCGAGAACGCTCAAGATGATGAAGCGTATGGGGTACGATCTAATCAACAGGCCCGGGTTAAACTTCGGCAAAGGAAGGAGATCATTGCTTCGATCTTTTGTACCAAAAGGAAAAACACCTGACTATTATCATCAGACCCGCCGGGGGTTGGGCTATGTATCAACCCCAGTGCCGTCAGCCTCTGATTCTGAGGAACCATCAGGCCATGATCACTCTTCAGACACGTCATCGTGGGAATCAGATGTCAGTATTGGCAACATCTTCAAAGGGCTTTCAGTAAACATGGTTTCAACAAGCCATCTGGAAGACGAAGACGAAGAAATGATCCAGTCGGATACAGACCCCTGGATCAAACATCTGAATGCTCTCTGGGATATCCGCTTTGAACAGTGTGAGCCACCCACAGAAGACAAGGTTGTTCAGATCAACCTAGGAGATGAAGCCAACCCCAAGCCCATCTTCATAAGTGACGGCCTGTCACCATCAGAGAAGAATGATCTAATATCTCTTATACAAGAGTATATAGACGTCTTCGCCTGGAATTACGAGGACATGCCTGGACTTGATCCTCAAGTGGCTATGCACCGCCTCAACATCAGTCCGGACGTAAAACCCGTCAAGCAACAGCAGCGACGGTTTCGTCCCGAAATAATGGAGGCCATTCAATCAGAAGTCAAGAAGCTTATTGACTCCGGCTTCATCAGGGAGGAACAACATCCCGACTGGGTAGCTAACATTGTCCCCGTTGCTAAGAAGAACGGGAAGATCCGGATCTGCATCGACTTCCGCGATCTAAACGAGGCCTGCCCCAAAGACGAATTCCCATTGCCAATCACAGATGTCATGATTGACAATACCTGCGGATTCGAGCGAATGTCCTTCATGGACGGATTCTCAGGATACAATCAAATCAAGATGTACCCTGACGATGAAAAGCATACCTCCTTCAGGACACCTCTAGGAGTATACTGCTACACCGTCATGCCCTTCGGTTTAAAGAATGCAGGGGCAACATACCAAAGGGCCATGAATACCATTTTCCATCAGCAGATACGCAAAACGGTGGAATGTTATGTCGACGACATCGCGGTGAAAAGTCGCATTAAAGGAGATCACATAGCTGATCTGAAGATGGTCTTCGACATCATGCGGGCTCATCAATTGAAGATGAATCCCACCAAGTCCTTCCTGGGGGTAGCCAGCGGCAAGTTCCTAGGGTTCGTTGTAACTTCCACAGGAATCCATTTGGATCCGGAGAAAGTCCGTGCTATCCAAGAGATGCAACCCCCCAGAAGCCTCAAGGAGCTCAGAGGATTGCAAGGACGATTGGCGTACATCCGCAGATTCATTTCAAATCTCTCTGGGAGATGCCAACCCTTCGCTAAGCTGATGAAGAAGGGAGTCTCGTTCATATGGGACGACGCTTGCCAGCAAGCATTCGAGGAGATCAAACGATACCTCACCCAACCACCAGTACTTGCAGCTCCGGTATCCGGAAAACCCTTCCTGGTGTACGTCCGATCGATGGATCATTCTTTGGGAGCTCTACTAGCTCAGAATGATGACCAAGGACGAGAACAAGCAATCTACTACCTCAGTAGAACGATGATCGGGGCCGAACATCGATACAACCCGATCGAGAAGGAGTGTTTGGCCTTGGTGTTCGCCATTCAGAAAATGCGACATTATCTGGTAGGCCAAACTATAAATGTCATATCAAAAGTCAACCCCCTGAGGTTGCTTATGACAAAGCCTTCATCATTGAATGGCCGGCTGGCAAAATGGGCTATATTGCTCTCTCAATATGAGATGCACTTCCTGCCACAGAAGGCCATTAAAGGACAAGCGGTGGCGGACTTCTTAGCTGAACACCCGGATCCGAGGGCAGCCAAACTTTATGAGGATCTCCCAGATGAGGTCGCCGAAGTATGCCTAACCCAGACATCGTTTGAAGGACAAGTATGGCAACTTTTCTTCGATGGTGCATCAAGGGCAAGCCCCAAGGGACACACAGTAGCGGGGGTAGGAGTGGTACTCGTCTCCCACAAAACTACGTGATCCCCCGAGCTATCTCGTTAACCGAGCCCTGTTCCAACAATGTGGCGGAATACAACGCTCTCCTGATTGGGATGCAATTCGCCGATGAGATTGGCGTTAAAAATCTCGAGGCATACGGTGACTCCAAACTCATCGTCAGCCAAGTTCGCGGAGAGTATGAGGTCAGACATGAAGATCTAGTACCCTACTACGACGCGACAATCCACATGGCGGAGAAGTTTTCAAACTTCTACATCGACCATGTGCCGCGAAGCCAAAATGCGCATGCAGATGCCCTCGCATCTCTCGCAGCTTCCCTAGCTCTCCCAGCTGGAGCAATGGAGAAAGTATTCGTCTATAGCCACGACCTATACTGTCCAAAAAACCCCCCGGAGACTACCCAGGGTCAACAGGAGATCGTCGCGGTAAAGAGACACTTGAAGTGTCAACCGATCCAGAGCTTAAAGACTGGCGATTCCCCTATATTGATTATGTCTTATACGGCATCCTGCCTGAAGACACCAAAGAGGCGGCCGCCATTCGGAGGAAAGCCCCCAAATTCTACTATAATGCGATCACGCGAACACTCTATCGTCGATCGCATGACGGGATCCTACTCCGGTGCCTCTCATCAAAAGAGGCCCGCGAAATGTTGAAAGAAGCCCACGATGGCACATGTGGAGCTCATCAACCTGGTCCGAAGCTGGCAAACAGACTCCAAAGATTGGGGTACTACTGGCCCAAGATGGTCGCCGACGCCATCTCCCTCGCTAAGAGATGTCACGCCTGTCAAATACATGGCGATTTCATCCATCAAGCACCAGGGTATCTCCACTCTACGACCTCTACTTGGCCGTTCGAAATGTGGGGGATGGACGTGGTTGGCCCCATCAGCCCACCATCGTCGAAAGGACATCGGTTCATTCTAGCAATAACCGATTACTTCTCCAAGTGGGCCGAAGCTGTTCCTCTAAAAGAGGTAAAATCGTCTAACGTGATCAAGTTCGTGAAACATCACGTTATCTATCGCTTTGGCGTGCCTCGGCGGATCGTCCATGACAATGGACCCCAGTTCATCAGCCAGGCTTTCCAGAGATTCTGTGCCAAGTTCAGAATCCAGAGTGTGTCTTCAACGGCATACTATCCTCCCGCCAACGGCCTCGCGGAAGCTTTCAATAAGACTATTGGCAAGCTTCTTAAGAAATTCGTCTCGAAAAGTCAACGAGACTGGGACGATAAGTTGGGCGAATGCCTATGGGCCTATCGCACAACAGTGCGAACCCCAACTAAAGCCACGCCATTTTCCTTGGTATACGGATGTGAAGCCGTGCTCCCACTGGAAATTCAAATTCCATCTCTACGCGTCGCCCTGACCGCCGAGATGACGACAGAGGAGAAGCATCGACAGCGACTCCAAGAACTGGAAGCCTTAGACGACAAGCGTCTGCAGGCCCAGCAGCAGATCGAGCTTTACCAAGCTCGCATTACCAGAGCCTTCAACAAGAAAGTCAAGACGCGAACTTTCAAGAAAGGCGACCTTGTCTTAGCCGTCCGGAGACCCATGGTCATGACGCACAAGACGAAGGGAAAATTCCAACCCAAATGGGAAGGACCATTTGTAGTAGAGTCGGTCTACTCGAATGGATCGTATCGTCTCATAACCTCTAATGGCGATACACTCATGATGCCAATCAATGGCAAATTCCTGAAGAAATACTATCCCTAGATGGTGTTCTTCTGCCGATCAAGTTAAAACCACACCTCTGATCAAACGTCCAACGCCTCTGACGGCTAAGGATAGAGGAAAAATGTTGGCATTTAAGCCCAACATAAATCCTCGACAACTCATCATGCTGAGGGAAATAGCATGACTAGCCCAACTCAAACGGTAGTTGGTAAAGGCATCTCAAATCCGTTGATAGCTGAGGGTTTGCTAAAAATCCTGCCGATCAAGTTAAAACCACACCTCTGATCAGACATCCGACGCCTTCGACGGCTAAGGATAGAGGAAAACGTTGGCATTTAAGCCCAACATAAATCCTCAACAACTCATCATGCTGAGGGGAATAGCATGGCTAGCCCAACTCAAACGGTAGTTGGTAAAGGCACCTCAAATCTGTTGACAGCTGAGGGTTTGCTAAAAATCCTAAATGGACCTGATTCCACTCTCTCCTCCAAAATCCCTTACCAATTCTCATCCATAGAATGGTAGGACCACAAAATGCAATCATTTACTACGTTAAACACTATACCTCTGGTAATGAATACTCCTTGTCGAGTACAAGCCCTGCTTGTCACCTCTACATAGAGCAGCAAACTTTAAAATTGCCAAGTTAACACTATACCTCTGGCATTTCAAATTCCACTTGTCAATTCTCACCAATAGAATGACAGGTCCTCAAATTGCTCCTATCAAGAGCCAATTCTTGTCAAGTTAATATCACACCTCTGACAAACTACTGTTTAAGTTAACATTACACCTCTAAGCAGTATATCAGGTGCCCGTCAAGTTAATATTACACCTCTGACAGTCACCCTTTCTTCAGACTTCCATATCGAAGCTGAAATGGACGATGCCAAGTTAACAATACACTTCTAGCATCCGAGTCATTGCTAAGTTCAACAATACACCTATGGCTATGACCTTTCCTCGACTTCCTTAAGCCGAGACGAACGATGCCAAGTTAACACTACACTTCTAGCATCTGAGTCATTGCTAAGTTCAACAATACACCTATGGCTATGACCTTTCCTCGACTTCTTCAAGCCGAGACGACTAATGCCAAGTTCAACATTACACCTCTAGCATTACCCTCACTGTTAAGTTAAACATCACACCTATGACAGTGACACCCTCAGTTTTCCCTTATAAAACTGAGATGTCGATGAGTTAAGTTAATATCACACCTCTAACTCATGTCCTTGTCAAGTTAACATTACACTTCTGACAAGACTATTTCCAACCCGTTAAGTTAATATCACACCTCTAACGGTAAGGACTTCCCTAGATTCCCCCGCGAGTCTAGTTTCATTTGATATTCTCCCCAACAGAATATCGAATTCATTTTGGAGGCATTGTTGGTTAACATTACACCAATAAACAATGTTTCCATCAACATCCCCAGCTGATCTGAAATCAAGTTAAGCACAAATCCTTGATAAAAGTTCATCTTTCCTGGGGGTACGAACTCCACCTGTCACTTTCTTCCACAAAGTGGCAGGTCCACCAAAAATCACCTCTGTCAAGTTAAGCTTACACCTCTGACAGTGTCATGAAAGTTCTTGAAACAAGATCTTTCCTCAATACTTTTGACTTATTAAGATTATGATTATAATTTTGATAAAGATCAAAAGACTTCCTTGCTCCTACATGTCCGACCAAAGGCAAAGAGTTCGAGACAAAAGAAGTAAAAAGGAGGGTGTCACTTTTGTTTATATCCAAAAATATGAAAGTGATACAAAAACGCTCTCTTATACAAATAAGATTGAGCGTTACAAAAAAAAAAAGAAGGGAGGAGAAGGCTAAAAATCTCGATCTGGTAGGGAACGGATGCGCTCCCTGAGACGATGCATCTCATGCTGACGTGCCTTCTCAGCCTCCATCATCGCCTGGACCCGCAGCTCCTCTTCAGATAGGCAGGGTTTTTCAGCCAGCTGGGCTCGCAAAGTCTCCAATCTGGAGAGATGAACAGACTGGCTCTCTTCAGCCCGTACCCTTGCAGCCTTCTGCTCCTCTAGCTTCTTCTGGAGGGCGACGAGCTTCTCTTCATTGACAGCTAGCATGGCTTTGGCCTTAGCAATGGCAGCCCGAGCGTTGGTAATAGCCAGCTCTGTGTTCTGCATGATAAGCTCAGTATCCCCTGAGTCTTCAATCAGCCTTTGGCATTCAGCCTGGGAACGCTCAAGGTTGCTGACCTCTTCGGCAATTTGTACTTCCACCTCCTGTCGCTCTTGTCTTTGGGCAGCAAGGAGGCTATCCAGGATGACCTGGGCTTCATGAATGGAGTTAGCCTCGTCTAAAGACTTCAGCTTTCTTAGGTCAATCTCCAATTGATCCACCACCCGCATACATGCCTGAGCAAGAGGAAGGCCCCCGACTAGTTCGATGTTCTCGGCCACATTCCCGAGAAATCTCCGGGCAAAGTCAAAAGAGCGACTCCCAGAAAGGATAAAGTTGATGCATGAACGCATCGCTTCAAAGAACTGTCGCACCGTGCTGCGCGTCAGGAAGTCCGCGTCATCATCACCTGGAACGCTCCCCGACCCCCTTTCTATCTCAGAAGAAGGGATGTAAGCCGGCTCTTTTTGCGTAGGAGTCGCACTGACCGTTGATACGGCGAGAGTAGAACCAGCCACGGGCACTTCCGGGGGTACTATTTCGGCGGGAACTTCCGCGGCCAATGATGGAGTAGCAAGCACGATCTCCTCGGAGGCTTCATCTGAGGCCTGAACCGTGCAATCTCCTGGAAGTGGATTTGCCATCGGATCCTCTTCCTCCTCTGGCAGAGTAGAAGGCTCCCCAGTCTCAGCAGCTGCCCCCTCTGAAGGCATCTCAGCAGTTGAGGCCTCAATACCTTGGGGTCGGTCAACTCTCTCACCATCTCATCAATATGTGAGGAGGTTGTAGCTCCGACGTCTCCAGCTGGCCCTACAATATAAAATGAAGAATGTCAAGGCATTTTCTTCAACGTGCCATAAAGAAAAATTGGACAGAAGGTGGAAAAGGTACCTTCAACAGGAATAGCCGCCACTGATGGTGCAGACGATGATTCGCCCACATACATCTCCTCCTCTGAGATATGGAAGAACTTACTTTGATCAGGAGAAGCGGGTTCACCACCATAGTCAACCTTGTCCTCAAACATGCTTGCCCCTGAGAGCGAAGAAGACGACAGCTCCGGAGAATCCACAATCGGAGCCTTGTCTCCAATCACTCCAGTAGTAGGACTAGGGTCGGCGGCCCTAAGACTGGAGATAAAGACGCTCGGAGACCCCAACTGCTGTGCCTCCTCTCCCCTTTCCTGAGCAGAAGGAGATTTGAGCTGAGCTGCAACTCCCAGAATCTCAACATTTGCATCACCCACCACTTCAATCTCTGGAGATGTGACATCAGCAGCAACAGCAGATTGCTCGATGAACTCCCCTTCCTCCACAACCTCGCGGTGCCTGTGGTGCAACCTAGGAGCACGAACTAGAGGGAGTAAATCCCCCTCTTCCGGAGGTTCCGCAACTGTGACAAAAAGGTCTTCAGGAAGCGCCTCAACTCCAGCAGAGATGGCTCCGGATTGAGAGACTTCAGACGCCAAGTCCCTCCTAACCTTCTTTGGGGCTGGTTCAACAATAGGAGTAGAGCGTTGATGACGCTTACTCGCCAACTGCTTAGACCTCTTTGCTGGTGGCTCCGCCCTCGTTGCTGGAGGCTCCGCCCTCGTTGCTGGAGGCTCCGCCCTTGTCGCTGATGGCTCCGCCCTCGTTACTGACGGCTCATTCTTCGCTCGTGGCTCTGCCCTTGGCGGTCGTGGCTCTGTAGCTCGTGGCTCCCTCCTCGTCCTTCTCCCGACCTCCTTACAGACTTTCCGGTACTGCTCTACGAGTCTCGTTGGTTTACCAGACTCTGTCCTTGTCTCGAGGCTTGCATTGATGCTCTCGATACATGAAGATGCCGGAAGAAAGTCTGGTGTCTGGGCGGCTTGGGAGTACCAAGTACAATAGCTTAGACTCATCTGGCACTTGGGCGCTTCAAGAGGTAGACGGAAGGTTGTTCCTGTCCCTCCAGCCACACTATAGTACCAGGCCCGAGCACCCTCGAACAAGTTCCCTTCGAAGGCGAGATAAGCATTTGGATTCCCGATATAGAGCTGGTCATAGCCGAATTGTCGAGCGAAGCGATTCGGCATGTATGGCTCAATGGTGCATGATGTCCCTTGTCGGAAAAGCATATACCCGGGCCGAATATTGAGCAACCACCAGAAGGCTCCCTGGGATAACCTCGTGAAATCATCAGGGCCTGCGGAATCGACAAGTAGATCGCCGTAGGATGCACCAGGGATCTGGAGGAGGCAACGATTGAGCTGATAGTTTGCCGGGGCTGAAAGACGCTTCCGGATATAATATATGTAAGGATCCTGCCACCTCGAACCCTCCAATCGCTGTATGAAGGGGACGGAGTCCTCCTTCCAACGCACCGCCGTCATCAAAGAGGGGCAGTGCATCACATACCAGGCCATAAGGTATGTGTAAGGCAGCTCAACCCGAGGATTGGGACGCTTCACCACTGGATTCCCCTCTGCGTCCGTGAGCGGCTTTCCCTCGGAATCCACAGTTTTTGGCGGCTCACAAAAGCTTTTAGCCAGCGCCCGCAGCCCGCTCTGAATACCAGCCACCACGGCCGGGAGAAGAGCTATAGGGTTGCCATGGGCCAAAAGCACCGCCGGGTACACCACATCGGCAACTATAACTTCATGTGGCAGCGTGGGCACCACACAACGCTTTAGCCACAGCATCAGAAAGCCTGCCAGCAGCGCCCGATCGGAGATAGGAGTCCGGGCTTGGTGGTGGAAGCTTTCGAAAACCAAGTCAGGGTCGAAACCATCTTCGTTCGACTCCGTGGTGTAGAATTTCTCGGACATCTGATCAATCCGGTCTTCGATCTCCCTATCAGAGCTGGGCGTCAATCGGGTGATCAAGTGGTCTTTGGTGTTCACATTGTTGAACAAATAACTGGCCCAAGACAGGTACGTGACCCCCTGCGACCGCCATTTGGTGAGCTGACCGCAGATATGGAAGTGACATAGCACTTCCCAGTAGGTCTCATATATGAGGGGAAACTCCTCCTTCACGTAGCGAAGCTCCACGGCAGTCGGGACATATTCTTCATAGGGCATGTCCCCTGTTACCAGTCCTGAGACCTCGTGCATCTCGTGTAAGGCAAGGCCCATCTCCCCGACTGGAGTAAAGAACGTCCCCGTCAAGGGATTGTAACGTTCTAGGATCCCAAAGAAGTTTTGAGAACTTTGAGGGATCCCCCACTGTACGGCCCTGACCGCCGAGTACAGTCCTACACGCTTCAGCAAATCCCCGAGCTCGGTAAGGACAAAGCCAACCATCCTGCCCCACCAGTAATTCGCTGGGGAATAGATCCACCCATATGCACGGAACGCAACTGGATAGTCACCCTCCGCTGCCATGAACATGTTGAGGAAGGTGGAGCCAATGTGCGGTATCTCTCCAGACGGGATCTCCCTCTTGCGCGATCCAGGGAAAAGGCCGATAACCGACTCGTCATGGCCGTCATGACGGTGCACTTGGTGGTGGGAGCCCAGATCGCCAAGAGTAACCTCAGGAGCATATCGAGCGAGGTCAAACTCCATCTTCCGCGGGACGGACATATGCTGGTAATAGAACATAGGGTACATCCTATCCATGGCTGGGAGAAAGAACCTTCGGCCCCCTATTTGACGGAGCCATGTGTAAGTCCCTTCGTGCACGCGATGGCCGCCATCGTGGATACGATCCCCGAAGAAGAAGGCGGGCTTCTTCAGCTGGATGCCGTCATCCGTGACGAATGCTGCATCGGTCATCAGCACTCGAAGAGTCCTCATCTCGACATTCGAGAGCTTCTTCTCACGAGCCGGCGACTGGTCGGCAGTCACAGGGGCAGTCCTTTGCAGCACAAAGGTCAGGTTCCGGTCAGCTCCACCTACATGCCCAAAATGGCGTATCTTGGGGAGTGAAGTAGCAGGTTGCGGCGCTGCAAAAAGATGAAGACACTTAAGTCAGATGCTTTACCAAAAGTAAAGAAAAATACTAAGTGTTCTGCGTCCAAACGCAGAAAAGATACTGGACGCAGGAATCATCAAATCCGCGTCCAGACCCGCAAATCTGCGTCAAGAAGCACAGAACGCAAAGATTGAAGCCACTTATGAAATTCCAAGTACTTGGACTCAGACGCCAGATTCATCAAATTGGCGCCTGATGGCACAGAAACGCAAGGATCAAATCCGCGTTCTGCAAACCAAGACTTGTGGAATTTCAAAGTACTTGGACTCAGACGCCAGATTCATCAAATTGGCGCCTGATGGCACAGAAACGCAAGGATCAAATCCGCGTTCTGCAAACCAAGACTTGTGGAATTTCAAAAGTACTTGGACTCAGACGCCAGATTCATCAAATTGGCGCCTGATGACACAGAACGCAAGGATCAAATCCGCGTTCTGCAAACCAAGACTTGTAAAAATTCAAAAGCACTTGGGCTCAGACGCCAGATTCATCAAATTGGCGCCTGATGACACAGAACGCGAAGATCAAATCTGCGTTCTGCAAAGCTGCGTCCAGAGACCTTCACAGTTAGAGAAATTCTAAGTGAAGGACCCGAAGCACAGGGCTCTTGGGCGTCAGATTATCTAATCCGCGCCCCGGTTATCATCCCAAAGACTGCGTCTGGGGAATCAAACGCGCTTTAAGTCCTTAAGGGTCAGTTCTGCCTAAGGCACACTACCTTGGAGGCCTTGGAGGACGAAGTCCTGCGCAGAGGAGGAGACGCCCCTCCGGGCCTCGGTGGTGGTCGCCTTTGAGGAGGAGGCGGTCGGCTTGGTCTTTGGTGCCATAGCGAGTTTGGTTTGAAGCTAGAAAAAGGAACAGAGGAAGAGTTCTTCTTTTCTAAAATTCTCAGAGAAACGAATGCGGAGAAGAAGAGGAAGTTCTCCAAACAGTCGCCTTTTATAGGCACGGGGATACGCAGAGATACCGGCGCGTGACCCAAGGGACGCTGCAGCGAACCGTCGCTTGACGCATGTAACAAAATCACAACCGGCGGCGAAGATCATGCGTCGCGACCCCGCCGCGAATCAGAAGCAGACACGTGGAGCAGTTCATTTAATGAACCGCGAGATCCGCGCGCCAAAAGGCAAAATTTCGCCGTTTCCCCAGGCCAGCTGGCAGCGTCATCATGACAGCGTAAAGTTCGCGCCCAGAAAACGCACCGGACATGCCCCGTCAGCATCTCCAAGAATGCTTTCTGAAGGTCGCGTCCCCCTAAGGAGTTCGCGTCTGACCAACATCGCGTCTACCCTATAGACGCTGCGTCTTCAAAGTGGCTTCTTTTTCAAAAAGAAGCCTGCGTCCAGTCTCTTGCGTCTGCTTTCTAAAAAGGAGCCTGCGTCCAGTTTCCTGCGTCTGCTTTCAAAAAGGAGCCTGCGTCCAAGACAGTTCAACAGTACACTGGCGCCAATAGACAACCAACTACTCCCAGCCAAAAACGCACCCGTGACAGACTAAAAAGCAATCGGGGAGGTCTAGGCTGTGTATCTAGACACTCAACACGATCGACTCTGATGGCTTCTAAGAGTTCAACAGTACACTCACGAAGACCAAATTCGGATAAGGTCAAACCCGAAGCATCAAACAGTCCAGTCACAGGCGAACGCGGCTTAAGTCCAAAGTATTCCAAAATCCGTCCCATTCAACTGCGGAATATTGGAAACTTTGGAGGGGGTTCTGTAGGCTGTCTAAAAATGACTAACAGGCAAGCCACCAAAGAAGCAGTCTCAAATACGCAAAGGATTGAAGCCCGCGTCTCAACTTCAAGACGCGTCGGCCTGAAGCCCGCGTCTCAACTTCAAAGCGCGTCCGGCCTGAAGCCCGCGTCTCAACTTCAAGGCGCGTTCGGCCTGAAGCCCGCGTCTCAGCATCAAGGCGCGTCGGCCTGAAGCCCGCGTCTCAACTTCAAGACGCGTTGGCTCGACGCCCGCGTCTCAGCATCCAAGGCGCGTTCGGCCTGAAGCCCGCGTCTCAACTTCAAGACGCGTTGGCTCGACGCCCGCGTCTCAGCATCCAAGGCGCGTCCGGCCTGAAGCCCGCGTCTCAGCATCCAAGGCGCGTCCGGCCTGAAGCCCGCGTCTCAGCATCCAAGGCGCGTTTAGTCTGAAATCTGCGTCTCAGTTGCAACTGCCCAGATCGTGGGGAGTCAGTTACCGCGCGTATAGCGGGTAACGGCCCTCGTTCAGGCGCATTTTTAGGGGGCACGATCACCCCTAAGACCCCTATAAATAGCCCTGTTGGCTATGAAGGAAAGGTCGATTGGTAGATTGGTCGATTGGTCGAAGATTTGGATTCAAAGGGTGAGAAGATCAAGGCATCGAGAGAGAGAAGCCCGACGTCGACGACCGAGAGAGAGGAGATTCTTCAACAGGCTTACTGAGTACTAGCCTATCTTCGCCTACCTCCTCTTTGAGAGTTTGGTAGCCGGAGCTGAGTTACTCCCCTACCGGCCGAAGAGAAGACCCCCGACGGTCCAGGACGGTCATCTGGTCAACGGAGAACAAGATTCACTCTCCATCGCCACACGAAGAACCCAGATTTAAACAAAGGGAAGATCCAAGCATCCTCCCTCCCTTGTAGTCGGAATATTGTTTTGTTGTAATCTTTCAACTGATTCAAGGAAATTTTACGGCAAAAACCTCTCTTCCGTACCGAACAGCTATGCCGCGATGAGGGCATGGAGAGGCACTTTACAATAAGACACCGCAACAGAATGGGGTAGGTGAAAGGATAAACAAGACCTTGCTGGAGAAGATTCGTTGCATGTTATCCAACACCAGACTATCGAAATCTTTTTAGGCTGAGGCATTGGCGTATGCTTGCCACATCTCATTAACAGATTGCCTTCGTCTGTAATGGAGGTAAAACTTCTTTGAAAGTTTGATCGGGAAAAGTTACTCAATATTATGACTCATTCCGGATATTTATTTTCCGGCCTATTACCATGTCAAGGAAGACAAGTTGGATCCGAGAGCGAGGAATGGTGTGTTCATAGGTTTCAAGAAAAGTGTGAAAGGCTACAAAATTTGGGATCCAAAGCACAAGAAGATCATCTTAAGTAAGGATGTCACGTTCGATGAGGCGCCAATGGTGAAGCATACGGACTCTCAGCAGGTAGAGAGTGAGAAGACCAATACGATATCGCAGCAGGTAGAGAGTGATGCTACTCCATCTTCAAATAGCTCAGTATCATTCGAGATCACACCTGAGGTGATAGAGGGTGGTGATCATGCAGCCTACTGATGATGATGAGGATCAAGGATAGGTTATGGATGTTGCAGTTGGAAGAGCCTGAAGAAATTCACGTAAGCCCAGTTGGCTCACTATAAACATGATTGTGACCTATACTCTTTCTTTCATTGAGGAGGCGATCCCGTCTACATATAGTGAAGCTGAAATCAGTTGAGAGGCCAAGATGTAGAAGGATGTCATGATGGAAGAAATGAACTCTCTTCACAAGAACGACACTTAGGAATTGACAGAATTGCCTAAGGGAAAGAATGATATCGGTTTAAGTGGGTGTTTGCGATGAAATAAGGATCTCTAGATGGTGATATTATACGCTACAAGGCCAGATTGGTAGTTAAAGGCTACGCAGCGAGAAGGCATTGACTATAACGAGGTATTCTCACTCGTTGTAAAGCACTCATCGATTCAAATATTGTTGGCACTGGTGGCACAGTACGAGTTGGAGCTTGTTAGATCAATGTAAAGACTACATTTCTCCATGACGATCTTGATGAGATCTTTTTATCTCAGCCTACAGGGTTCGAGACTACAAGAGAAAAGAATATGACATGCAAGTTGAAGACATCACTTTATGAGATAAAATAATCGTCAAGGCAGTGGTGCAAGTGTTGCGATAACTTCATGAGAGGCAAGAGGTACAAACGAAGCCATTATGACCCATGTATTTATTACAACAAGCTACATGGTGGAGCTTATCTACTGTTATATGTAGAAGATATGCTCATTACTTCTAAGAGTAGATCCACTATTGATAAGTTGAAGAAACAATTGTCTTTCAAATTTGAGATGAAGGATCTTGGTAAAGTAAAGAAGGTGCTAGGCATGGAGATTGAGAGAGACTGAAAAATTGATAAGGTTTGCTAGACACAAAAGGAGTATTTGCAAAAGATACTACAGAAGTTCAATATCAATGGCTACACGAAGTCTGTAAGTACACCATTGGTCCCTCACTTTTATGTCTCTGACTACCATATACTAGCGCAGTTGGTAGTTTGATGTATACGATGGTGTGTACAAAGCCTGATTTATCACAAGCTGTCTCGATGGTACCAAATACATGCACGATCCCAGTAGTCATTGGGAGGTAGTGAAGTGAATTTTAGGGTACATCAAAAGTACCATAGATGTTGATTTAGTGTTCGAGAAGGATACTATATGTAAGTAAGAGTGTATCAGATATGTCGATTCCGATTACGTGGGGGACATTGACAAGCGCCGGTCTACAATGAGATTTATATTCACATTGTTTCAAATATTAGTGATTTGGCGCTCAACTCTATAGTCTATTGTCGCTTTGTCTACTACGGAGGTCGAGTATATTGCCATGACGGAGGCTTTGAAGGTGGAAATTTAGGTTCAAGGGTTACTTGACAACTTGGAGATTGATCAGGATTTATTTAAGATAAATTATGATAGCATGAGTGATATCTATTTGGGAAAATCAGGTCTATCATGCAAGGATGAAGTACATCGACGTCAGGTTCCATTTTGTTCGGGAGAGTCCAGACGAGGGTGGCATGAGGTAAAGAAGATTCACACAAAAGAGAATCCCGCTGATATGCTTATCAAGATTATTCCGAAAGTAAAGTTCCAACATTGCAAGAAGTTACACCATATCTTTCCAATTGCTTGAGTTCGGTGGAGCTCGTTTAGATGAACTATGGATGGGTTCTCAGGCAGGGGGTACATAGGCAACCGCATTGGTTCAGCCTGGTTGAGTCGATATGGTACTTTGTTGTGTTCAGCTCAAATTTGAGAAATCATCACCGAGGTGAAGAATTGTAAGGAGATTGGATAAATATCTTGTTGGTAGGTTTTTTAACCCATTAGATTGGCAAAAGATTGTAGCAGAAGACCGTTGTCAACAAGCCTAAGTGTTGTCGACAAAGGATATTTGGATACGCAAATACAGCAGTCTATCGACAGTTGTAGCTCAGTCTGTTGACAGTAGAACTATACAGTCTGTCAACAGTTGTAGCTCACTCTGTCGACAAGCCTACATGGCTTTCGACAGTGGACCAACCGAGAGTTGAGTTTATGCAGTGTGTCGACAGACCCTTCTTGGCTGTCGACAATCACGAGTTTCTCGCAGTTTTTTAATAGAATTCTGATTTCTTTTCTGATCTTATTTCAGAGTTTTTTTTTCTTTGTAGGCTCTCTGCCTATAAAAAGAGGGGTATTGTCCCCAATGATTCTAACCTGAATTGATTGATTAATAAGATTTCTCTCCCCTTCTGTCCCGAGGACACAAGCAATTGCTGAACCTCGTTAAATTTGTGTTTTCTCGCTCCCTTTCTCGTTAAATTTGTTTTTGCTATTTGTGATTATTCTGGGGCATATTCTGGTGTTTGCACAAGACCTCCAGCAGGTCCCCAACAGAAGAAACAATATGTTTGCAGATTATTATGTAGTTTCAGGATAGAGTTTACGGTATCAGTTATCAGAGACAATTCAGCAGTTCCTTTCTCTTTGTATGAGCTGCAATCTTAAGCATTTATTAATAATTGAAACAAATGTGGAACTTATAAGCATTAAAAGGAAATTTTATTGTCAAACTTGAGCCATGTCTACTTGAATACATGAACACAGCTCCTAACATTCTATAGAGATTAAGGGTCATATATCAAGGACAATTTTCTTCTTTATTCAGTTATAAAGAAGTTCATCCTGCTTAACTCCTTCCAAACTTACAGTTATCTTTAGAATTCTCTGTATATAGATAAATAAAATCAGTCTTGAGAGTTAGACACTAACTTTTGCCTCCTTTCTACCCTGCCCAGGTCACTGAAACTGGACTTCTCACCTTGTACTGCTTCTCATGGCGATTCGCCCATATCAGCTGCCCTTCAGCGAAGCTCACCCCCTTTGCTGCCTTCTTCCTCGACTCAAACCAGACTCTGTAGCTCTTCTTCTCATTGACCGCTTCGAAGGTCAGGATCTGAGGCGTAACTCTCATTCTGACTCCCCTCGGCGTGCTCACTTGGACTGCATAAGTCGAGTTGGGAGGCCCGACATTTGTGACTGACCTTTGGACGATCACCTCTGTCTTCCCTCTCTTGAAAGCAATCGAAATGGAGGGATAGTTGAGACTGAAATACTTATTGCCTTGCAGAATGTCACGACAGCTGGTGTTTCTGTGAGTGATGGTGAAGATCTCCGACTTGGTGTAGCCGAGGGTGCAGAGATGAGTGATGTAGTCTGAGGGCTGGATGTCGTAGACGAGGCCTGGATTGATTGCCCTCGCTGGATTGACGTGCCCGGCTCCCATGGCGAAGACGCCTGCAGGCTGTGACTGGTCCATTATCGGCTTTCCGTAGTGGTCAGAAGTGTCAGCGGTCGTCATGATGGCAGACCGGATTGCAGCCGGGCTCCATGACGGATGGGCTGACCGGACCAGGGCCGTGATGCCACTGGCGTGGGGGCACGCCATTGAAGTGCCTGAGAGAACGCTGAAATTGGATCGACGACTGTCTTCTTTGATCCCAGAGGGGCCAAGATTTTCCGGCCATGCAGCGATGATGTTCACCCCGGGGGCGACAATATCTGGCTTGAGGACTGATGGGCTAGTGAGACTGGGGCCGCGAGAAGAGAACAGCGCGACTGCAGGCGCTCTCGACCGCCCAAAAGTTGTCCCCCAAACACCAGTCGAGCAGTCGGCCGCCTTGTGGAGTTGATGTACGTCTTCAGCCTAACGGATTCCCTGTAGCCGATCAATGTCGCCGGCAGTACATGGACGTCGACGGAATCCTCCTGCTGGTTGATCTCAGTATTGGTCAGGATCATGGCGGCACCGCCAGCTTCCTTGACGACCTCGCTTTTCTCTGCCCGGCTGTTGACCCCTCGGTCGCAGACTACCATCTTGCCGCCGACCTGAGCTCTTGAAAGGGAGCCCTTGTAACAGAACTCACCCCCTCTGGTCCCGCCATTCATGTAGACCAACTCCAGTGCTTTCCCGCCAGTTTTTGAAAATTGATTTCCCGGATACATTGACTCTCCGTAGAGTACCTGGCGGTCGCCGGTTTGGACCACTGCCGGGAATCGCCGGTCCATGGTGCTTGCGCCGACCGTGGTGATCCACGGGGCCTCGTTGGCGACCGAGCTTGGAATGGGGCCGTTGTTGCCGGCAGCACAAACCACAGAGACTCCCCTTTCAACTGCCCGGAAGCTGCCGATGGCAATGCTGTCCTCGAACAGCGGTATAGGGAACCCGCCGAGCGAGAGGGAGAGGACGTCGACCCCGTCGCGGACCGCATCGTCCATCCCCGCCACGATGTCAGAGCTGTAACATCCGCTGAACCAGCACACCTTGTAGATGGCAATATGGGCTCCGGGGGCCATTCCTTGGGCCTCGCCGGTGCCAATTCCGAGCACACTCGCACCAGGGACCAGAGCTCCGGCGGCAGTTGATGACGTGTGTGACCCATGCCCGTGAGCATCACGGGGCGACATGTACTCCATCGTCGACGGCGGCGTGAACGTCGCGGCATCGTGACCCTTCGAGTAGAACCTCGCCCCGATGAGCTTGCGGTTGCAGTTCGAGGAGCTGAAGTTCTCCCCTTGCTGGCAGACCCCCTTCCATCTCTCAGGGACTGGGGGCATTTGGTGATCCCTGAAGCTCGGGCTCTCTGGCCAAACGCCGGTGTCCAGGACACCAATAATGGTACCTCTGCCGAAGCCTGACTGAGCCCAGGCTCCCTGGAGGAGACACTCAACCCCAAGAACTTGTGCGAGTAGGTGGTGTGTATCTCCAATCGGCGATCAGGCCTAACTGAGATGACACCGGGAAATCCTTTCAACGCCGCAGCCTCCTCCCAGTCAAGGTGAGCAGCAAAGCCTTCAATGGCGGTATCATACGAGTAGAGAAGCCGAGAAGAGGAGGAATCAGAGCCTTTGACGGCCTTCTCAAGGAAAGAGTGGTGCCATTGCCGTTTAGTTTCGAAATTGGAGGTGATCATTGAATCAGGGTGGAGCTGCACAATGTAGGTCTGCAGGTCTGCAAAACAGCAGCACAAGAAGAAGAAGAGGACAGTGAAGCGAGAGAGAAGCTTGAAATATTTCATGGCAACCGATTTTTTTTCCCCTTCTCGAATTGAGTCTGCAGTGGTTTGACTGCTGCAGCCGAGCTATTTGAAGGGGGATGGCGAGCGGGGGGAGGCAATTGACAATGAGAGGCAAAACTCGTGAAGGGGGGTGAAGAGATCTCCTCGTCATCACGGGGAATGGTGGTTTCAGGCGTCTGTGGAGCTGAGACTGGGACTCACAGAGAGAGAGAGAGAGAGGAGAGAGAGAGAGAGAGAGACATGATCACGAGACCTTTTGCTTTGATTTATTGCTGGCAGAGCTGAGACTGAGAGAAGCAAGTGAGGAAAGAAGTGTCTGGGTTTAATTTGGATTGGATTCAAATGGTTGTTGACATCAGAATCTCCTGCAGGGCTCTTTAATGCTCTCCTTTTGAATGCTGCATGTTCTTGCACACAAGTTCGGACTTTGAGGGGAGAGGCTCTCGTAGGCTCCTTGCCTTCAAGTTTGAGGTGAACAGATCAGATTCAGATTCAGCATGGGTTGAGACCTGTGGATTGTGGGGTCCTTGCCTCCTTGGGGATCAGAATCAACCCAATGTCATCAGCAATTTGAATGATTCGATCTCTTGAGAATAGAAAGAGTGAATGAAGTTTGAATGCTTCATTTGACACTCTAGGATGTGTGAAAGTGATGGCTGTGAGAAGCAATCAAGCTACAGTGTGTTAAGATCCATGAAAGGTTGTTAAGATCCACCATTGCCCATCATTTCATGGATGGATGTGACAACCTTGATATGTAATATTGCATAGATTGTTGTTGTTGCACGTATTGGGCACACCATTATTGTAGGAGGTAATGAGATGATGAAATACAAGAGAGTTGTTTACAACAGGTTTTGTACTTGATCAATATTCTTTTGTTAAAAATGTTGGCCAGAAAACTCTTGGTATCGATATCAGAGGTTCGACGGTAAGAATTAACAAATAAAAAGCTGCTCGCAAACCGTCTGTATTTGGACTGACATTTAATTAGCTAGTTCATGACTTGCTTGATTAATGAATGAGTCAAACTCGAACAAGGTTAGCTCGATCAGGTTCCAATATGAGAAAATTTAATGTGAGTCGGGTACATGTATCTAATTCGCCCAATGTTTGAGGTTCGGTCAGATCGGGTAAAACTCAGGTCGCGTCCGGATCAGATTTAGATGTACCCGACCCACTTGCAGCCCTGCAGAAGATCATCATGTAGGAGAGAAGATCAAAAATGGAATTTTAAACTCAATTGGAGTTAGATCGGGGAGAAGAGGAGCATGGGACAGTCAAAAATCAGAATTGGAGATTGAAGCTTTCAGAAGCTTCATAAAGCTTTCGAAAGCACTGGAGGAGCTTTCGCAGCAAGTTGAAGTTGTCGAGAATCTTGGAGAGACAAACTTTTGGAACAACATTGTCGACAGTCCCGTCGACAGCGGCAGCAATTTAGGCGTATCTGATCAGAATTCTGATTCTAATTCAAGTTGAATTCTAATTTCGGTTTTGATCAAAACTCTGGTTATTTGGTTTTCTTTTCTGGTTATATAAGTAGGATTTCTCTATCCAAATTGTAACCTGAATTGGTTTGTTTAAAGATAGGTCTAGGGTTAGTTTGTATAAGGGAATTCTACGGCAAATTGTATGGTTTCTCTACTTAGTATCAGTTTTGATCAGTTGAATTTTCAGAGCAATTTGTAACCCTTATAACTCTATTGATTGAATAAGATCTTCTCCTTTCTGCCCCGAGGACGTAGGCAAGTTGTCGAACCTCGTTAAATTATTTATTTTCTCCTCAGTTATTTGTTTTCGTGCTATACAAGATTCTAAATATCGGACATCGGGATCATATCGGATAGGGTTTGTCATATCAGATATCAGGACTAAGTGCGCATATCGGGCGTTTATATCGGACACTATATATAATGAAATATTGATAACTAAAAATTGCTTTAGTGTCATAGATATCATCTACTAAATAAAAATGGTGTAATATGCATGCAAAGATGGTAAAAAAAAAATATTGTATATTTACACACAGTCGTGGGTCATGCAATAAATAAGTTATTACATGGAATTGAAAAATATAAGATTAGAAGTTGTATAATCTACTCTTCTGAAAATCAATGAACGAAAAAGATAATAAAACAGTTGAAATCCTTGCGTCTTTAAATTTGAATATGAGACTAACCTGCAAAATGAAATAACTATCATTAGAAAACATGAAATAAATCTTGAATTTAGTAGAAACTCAAGTGAAGAATAAATACCATAAACCTCACAATATACTCACAATATAAATTGAGATATAAACTTAGAAAAGTAATAACCAAGTACATATCAAAAGAAACCCAAGTAGCAAACAAAGTATTTAATCATCACATGATATGTCAAAAAACAAACCCAATTAAAGTTAATTCATATTGGCCGATTTTGCGCCGACTCATATCTGGCGATTAATCGACCGATATTTCAAATGTCGGTCATTTTTTGCTGCAAACGATATGGGCAAACGATTTTCCCATATCGTATCAGCAACAAGCAGAAAATAAGAAATCAGCCGATATCTCGGCCGACTCGGCCGATATTTAAAATAGTGGTTTTATATTTGTGTTGGTGATTGACGTATGACGTTTGATACTCTAATATTGATCTACGATTTGTTGATTCCTTCGGAGGCCGCACACAACAAATGGTATTAGAGCATCCCATGTACGGCTAGGGATCGTATGTCGATCACAAGAGCATCGTGGTTTGTTCGTCAGAGATCGTGTGTCAATTTCAGAGCGGTGTTGGTCTGTTCGCATGATCGTGTGTCAATCTCAAAACATCGTTGTTTCTGCTTGTTGGGATCAGTTTGGGTGGAGTAGTTCATAAAGAAACTCGTTTAGAATTTCACTTTGAAGTAAAAGTTTGATCTACTTTTCCGTTTGTTTTCCGCATTGCAGTTGGTGTTTTCTGGATAATATGGTCGAAGTCAATCAATCAACGGTGAAGACCATTATTATTCATCAATCGAAGATCAATGTGGTGAAGTTTAATGGCACGAACAATTGAAAAGGTAAGGAAGATATTAGAAAATCCAGACCTGATAATCGTCAATTAGAAAAGAATCAGTGTGCTTACTGTAAAGAGAAAGGACACTAAAAAGTTGATTGTTCAAAGCTAAAGAAGAAAAAGAAGTCAAAATCAAAGGGCAGTATCGCAAAGAAGGATGGTAATAATTCTGACTCATCTGTATTTTCACTTTCTATCACCCCTATATATTTTCTAATCAGAGGAATCTGAGTGAATTTTTGATATGGATCCTACTTATTACACTTATCTCGAAAGAGAGTGGTTTTCTTGTTTTGAAAAACTAGATGGAAGCTTGGTGACGTTCAATGGCGGTCACACATGCCTTATGAAATGGATAAGTACAATCACATCAAGTTGTCTGATGGGATGGTGAGAGAGTTGAAGGATGTGAGACATGTACCTCAGTTGAAAAAAAATGTGATTTTGATTGGAGCTTTAGAGGCACATGACCTGAGAGGGACTCTTAGAGAAGGAGTTCTCAAGATGTTCAATGGCCCATTAGTTATTCTGAAGGACATTCAACGCAACAACTTATACTATTTGAAGGATAGTACAGTTACTGAAACTTTAGCAGCTTCAGAACGTTTGGATGGCGATTTTATTAGGTTATGGCATTCGAGGTTGGACATGTTGCTTTAGATTCTTTGAGAGCATTGGTAATGCAAGGATTATTGGAAGGTGCATTGACCTGCAATTTGGAGTCCTGTAAGCATTATGTTCTGGACAAAGAGACAAAATTGAAATTTGGCACTGTTATTTACCGCAAGGAAGGTCTTCTTGATTTGGTTCACATGGATTTTTGGGAACCGATTAAGACAGCATCACTTGGAGCTCATCGGTACTTTATCTTTTTTGTTGATATTTCTCTAAGCATTGTTAGGTATTACCCTATAAGACAAAGATTTAAAGTCCTAAATTTGTTTGTGAAGTGGAAGTTATGGAGAAACATACTAATATGAAGATCAAAATGCTCTAATTTGATAATGTTGGGAGTACAATAGGGATCAGTTCCTGCAATTTAGTCAGAACAATAGTATTGGTATTCACTTCACAATTCAGAACAGATTGGGTGGCTAAGGAGTTGAATCGTGTCTTACTGGAGAAGATTTAGTGTTGTTGTCTAATGCACAATTAAACAAGTTAATTTGGATTGAGGCTTTGGTATATGCTAGTTATCTCATGAATAGGTTGTCATCGTCTGTGATATGAACTCCGTTAGAAATTTAGTCAGATAGAGCTGCTCAAGACTATAATTTGCTGAAGATATTTGAATGTCATGTATACTTTCGTGACAAAGAAGGTAAATTGGATCTTGTATTTTTTGGTGTCAAAAGAAATTTGAAAGGTTACAAGTTGTGGACCTCAAAAACAAGAAGTTTATGTTGAGC
Organism: Agave tequilana; assembly: GCA_038442645.1. Taxonomy (NCBI): domain Eukaryota; kingdom Viridiplantae; phylum Streptophyta; class Magnoliopsida; order Asparagales; family Asparagaceae; genus Agave; species Agave tequilana. The sequence continues at coordinate 57,067 of JAVJIF010022978.1, read as the reverse complement.
AAGTATGTCACATTCGATGAGCTTCAATGGTGAAGCTAACCATCTCTCAGCATGTGGAGATATTGAAAACTAAGAAGGTATCATAGTGGGTGAAAGATGATGTTACTCCACATTCTTCAGTTGGTTCAGTATCATTTGGGATCTTACCAGATGTGATACCGGTGGAGATCATGTAATCGGTTTGGATGCTGAACATGTTGAAGAAAAAGTTGTTGATTTAGTTGCAGTTAGAAGAACTAAGAAGAATCCACAAAATTGGGTTATGAAGAAGTATGGATCTCAATTGGTGAGCTTGATCAGCTCAAGTTGAAGACTGTTGTTCACCATGACAATCGTGATGATGAGATCCATATGACTCAGCCAGTTGGGTTATTGCTGCAGATTTGATTTTAATTGATGATTGAGCTTTCTGAAGCTCGTTTGAATGAACTATGTGTGAGTTGATCCCTTGGTCAGAAGGTACGTAAGCATCCTTCATGGTGCAGCCCGTTTGCTCAACTGAAATTGGTGATTCGATGTGTTTAGCTCAGATTCGATGTATTTGCAGAGTTAAAGTTGGTGATTTGATTTGTTCGGTTCAGATTTGAGAAATCTTCATGGAAGTGCAGAATTGTAAAGGTGAAGATCAAATATAGAGTTTTTAAACTCAATTGGAGTTAGTTCAAAGAGAAGAGGAGCAAGTGATAGTCAGAAATCAGAAATTAGAGATTGAAGCTTTTGAAAACACTGAGGAGATTCTGATAGCAAGTTGAAGCTATCAATAATCTAATACAGACAAACTTTTAGGACAATGCTGTCGACAGAGCGTTGTTGACAGCCCTGTCGATAGAGACAACTATTTGAGTGTATCTGACCTGAATTCTGATTCTATTTCAAGTTGAATTCTGATTCTAATTTTGACCCAAACTCTGGGTATTTGGGTTTTTTTTTTTTTTATGATATATAAGCAGGATTTCTGTACCCAAATTATAACCTGAATTGGTTCGTTGAGGAGAGTTCTAAGGTTAGTTTAATTTAGGAAATTCTACGACAAATTGCTTAATTTCTCTACTTTAGATCAGCTTTTTTCAGTTAGATCTTCGGATTAATTTGTAACCCTTGTAACTCTATTGATTGAATAAGATCTTCTCTCTTCTACTCTAAAGACGTAGGCAAGTTGCTGAACCTCGTAAATTATTTGTTTTCTCTTTAATTTTTTGTGTTCGTGCAGTATTTGTGTAGGTAATTGACGTACGACGTTTGATAATCTGATATTGATCTGAGATTTGATGATTCCTCCGGAGGTCACGCGCAACACAACATTGCCTGATCATGAACAATTTTGAGATTTTTGTGCCTGTTTGGATGTCAAGCTTGTATCTCAATTTTTTTTATTTTTGGAATAATTTTTTTGGGTAAATTATAAAAAATCCCCTTGCACTATCATGGTTTCGTAAGAAACCCCTCCTAGTATTGAAATGGATAGAAAATCTTTTTGTACTATCAAATTCAGCAAAAAATACAAATGTACTATTGTAATATTTTGCTTAAAATAGCAAGAGGTCTTTTCTGCTGAATTTGATAATACAGATGGATTTTCTACCCATTCCAATAGTATAGATTTTTTTAATGAAACAACAATAGCACTAGGGGGTTTTCTACAATTTATTCTTTTTTTTTTCTTTTTCCCTTCTCTAAGATTATCTTGAAAAAAGGTGAAGTGGTTTTTTGTCTCTCTCCGTGGATTATATTTAATGAAAAAGATTAATTGGAGATGAATGTAGATCGACTAACATTGTAGAAGAGGAGAAAAGTATATATTACTATTTTTATAAATTTTATAATATAAACTATTATTTGGAAACCACATATATACCAATCTGCAATAGCTAATAAACACAACAAATTAATCAGCAAAGATAATGAGACTCCGGTTCCTTTGTTGATACTATGTCAGCAAAGACAAAGACAATGATACCGTACTAACAAAAGAGAGAGACAAATAGAATTGAATTATGATCCGTGATAAACGGGTCTGGGTAAACGGGTCTGGACCCGTGAGTAAAGCGGGTCCGAGTATGGGAACCCACTTTTAGGATCGCGAGTAAACGAGACGGGTATGGTACCCCTTGAGTAATCGGGTACGGGTGCCCAACCTGTTGACAGGCCTATATGAGAGATGCTAAATCTATCACATAGTAACTACGACATAAATCACTCGCAAAGCTCGACAGATTTTCATACTTAATTTTCACCTTGTTTTCGGGAGCAAGCAGCGGGAAAACAAAGAAAAGAGATTACAAGATTTCAAACCTGAAGACTGTGGTGAACAATTAAGACAAGGATTCGACGCCAAATTAAAACCCCAAGAATGATAGCCCACACCAACAACTGCAATCCTGTTGTAAAAACTTCGAGAAATAACACCAAGACAGAGAATTCTAGAGACAGAGTAGAAATAGGAATTCTTATTGATTTCTGAATTTTGTGTACATTGAAATGAATCAGGAAGGGCCTATTTATAGGAAAACCTTGGGGGCACTATGCAGTCGCTTGCGTCATCGCTTACATCAGCGCATAGTAACCTTATTAATGGTGCACAGTGAAGTTTGGTTTGTGAATGACGGGAGTGGGTAGACATTGACTCCTTTAACACTCCCCCTTGGCTACCCACCATTCATGATGTCTCATTAAAAACCTTGCTAGGAAAACCCAGTGGGACAAAACCATAGCGAAGGGAAAAAGAGTACATCATCTTTGTATACGTGTTTTTATGCTGCCTCGTTAAAAACCTTACCAGGAAAACCCTGTGGGACAAAACCATAGTAAGGGAAAAAGAGTGCAGCCACGTAAGCTCCCCCTCAAGTTGACATGAGTAGTTCTTCTTCATAAATCTCGCTTATGACGCATTCCAATATCATGAATAAGCTTTCTGAAAGTTGTAGGGGGAAGTGCCTTTGTAAAGAGATCTGCCACATTATCACTTGATCGGATATACTGAATAGTAATTTGCTTATCCTTTTCAAGCTCTTGGCTGAATGAGAAGAACTTCGGGGGTATATGCTTGGTACGGTCGCTTTTGATGAATCATTCCTTCATTTGAGCGACGCATGCAGCATTGTCTTCAAACAGTACTGTTGGATCTCTGTTGACTGGTAATCCACAAGTTTCTTGGATGTGTTGAGTTACAGACCTTAACCATACACATTCTCGACTTGCTTCATGGAGTGCTATGACTTCAGCATGATTAGAAGAAGTGGCAATAAGTGTCTGCTTTTGTGAACGCCAAGAGATTGCTGCACCTCCACATGTGAATACATATCCTGTTTGAGACTTGGCTTTATGTGGATCTGACAAATAACCTGCATCTGCATAACCAGTTATTTCTTATTTTGATCCTCTGGAATAAAACAAACCAAAGTTAGTTGTTCCTCGAAGATAACGAAATACATGTTTAATACCATTCCAATGTCTCCGTGTAGGAGATGAGGTAAATCTTGCTAATAAATTAGTAGCAAATGCTATATCTGGTCGGGTACAATTAGCTAGATACATAAGAGCTCCAATTGCACTTAGGTATGGTACTTCAGGACCAAGAACCTCTTCATTATCTTCGCGAGGGCGAAATGGATCCTTTTCCACATTCAATGATCTAACAACCATTGGAGTGCTTAAAAGATTTGCTTTATCCATTTTAAAGCGTTTTAAGACCTTTTCAGTGTAATTTGATTGATGCAAAAGTATTCCACTTTGAAAGTGCTCAATCTGTAAACCAATACAATATTTGGTTTTCCCAAGGTCTTTCATTTCAAATTCATTCTTTAAATATATCATTACTTCTAGGATCTCTTTGTGAGTCCCAATAATATTTAAATCATCAACATATACAGCAATGATAATGAATCCGGATGTTGTTTTCTTTATAAAAACACATGGGCATATAGGATTATTTACATATCCTTCTTTTAATAAATACTCGCTTAAGCGATTATACCACATGCGCCCTGATTGTTTTAACCCATATAACGATCTTTGCAATTTGATCGAATATAATTCTTTGGGTTTTGAACTTAATGCTTCAGGCATCTTAAATCCTTCAGGGATTTTCATATAAATATCGCTATCAAGCGATCCATATAAATAAGCTGTAACAACATCCATAAGACGCATTTCTAAATTTTTAGAAACTGCTAGGCTGATTAAATATCTAAACGTAATTGCATCCATTACTGGAGAATACGTTTCTTCATAATCAATTCTAGGTCTTTGCGAAAAACCTTGAGCAACAAGTCGAGCTTTATACCTTACAATCTCGTTTTTCTCGTTGCGTTTTCGTACAAAGACCCATTTGTATCCTACTGGCCTCACGGCTTCTGGCGTGAGGATAATAGGCCCAAATACTTTGCGCTTATTAAGCGAACTCAATTCAGCCTGTATAGCGTCTTTCCACTTTGTCCAATCAGGTCTATTTTGACATTCAGTGACGGATCTTGGTTCAGGATCCTCACTTCCGTTAACAATATCACATGCTACGGAATAGGAAAATATTTCATCTATATTTTCCATCTTATTTCGATTCCATAATCCTCCTGTATTGACATAATCAATAGAGATCTCATAATTTTCTATATCTTCAGGATTTTTCATCTCTTGATTTGTCTTATTTTGTATTTCTTCTGGAACACATTCTTGCTTATTTTGTGTTTCTTCTGGAACACATTCTTGCACATTGGGGTCATCGTGCTTATCTGCTCCTTTTCTTTTTCGAGGATTTTTATCTTTGGAACCGATTGGTCTACCACGCTTCAGGCGTGTCTTAGACTCATGAGTGACTTCATTCTCGGGTTGTCCTTTTGGGATTTCAATCCGAGCAGGAGCATTTACAGCTGGTATATATGATTTAGTCACTCTTTTTGTATCAGTGAACGCATCTGGCAATTGATTTGCTATTTCTTGTAAGTGCATAATCTTTTGCACTTCTGTCTCACATTGTCTTGTGTGAGGATCAAGATGCAATAAGGATGGTTCACTCCATGTAATCTCCTTCTCCAGCTGTTTCTTTTCTCCCCCTAATGCTGGGAAAATTGCCTCATTGAAGTGGCAATCGGCAAACCGAGCCGTAAAAACATCGCCGATTTTAGGCTCAAGATATCTTATAATAGAAGGAGATTCATAGCCGACATATATTCCCAGTCTCCTTTGAGGACCCATCTTTGTACGTTGTGGTGGAGAAATTGGTACATATACCGCACAACCAAAAATTCTAAGATGGGAAATATTTGGTTCTTGACCAAATGCTAATTGTAGAGGGGAGTATTCATGATATGCACTTGGTCTGATGCGAATTAATGCTGCAGCATGTAAAACTGCATGACCCCATACAGAAATAGGAAGCTTTGTTCTCATTATTAATGGTCTAGCAATAAGTTGGAGGCGCTTAATCAGCGACTCAGCCAAACCATTTTGTGTATGTACATGGGCAACAGGATGTTCAACAACTATTCCAATAGACATACAATAATCATTAAACGCCTGAGACGTAAACTCACCAGCATTGTCAAGTCTAACTCTCTTGATTGTATAATCAGGAAATTGTGCCCTTAATCTAATTATCTGAGCAAGAAATCTCGCAAATGCCACATTGCGAGTTGACAATAAACAAACGTGTGACCATCTACTAGAGGCATCTATCAATACCATAAAATATCTAAATGGTCCACACAATGGGTGTATAGGCCAACAGATATCACCTTGGATACGTTCAAGAAATGTAGGTGATTCTATTTTTATTTTAGCTGGTGATGGCCTTGTGATTAATTTTCCTAGAGAATAAGCTTCACATGGAATCTTACTAACTTGAAGGATCTTCTGGCCCTTTAATGTATGTCCATGTGAATTTTCAATAATTCTTCGCATCATCGTTGAACCAGGATGACCTAAACGATCATGCCACAGAGTTACTGTCTCTGTATCCTCTTTAACTACCATATGTGACTCTATCACATTTATATATGTATAATGCAATCCTGAGGAAAGCTTTGGTAGTTTTTCTAATATGCACTTCTCTCCTGATACATAAGTAGTAAGATACATATACTTCATATTTTCTTCAGTTGCAGACTGAGTATCATATCCATGAAGATATATATCATTAAAACTCAACAAATTTCTTTTAGATTTTGGAGAAAACAAAGCATCTTTTATGAAAAACTTTGTTCCATTTGGCAATATAAAGCTGGCTTTACCAGTCCCTTCAATCAAGTCTACAGGACCTGATATTGTATTGATGATTGCCTTTGTTGGTTTTAATTCAGAGAAGTACCTTTATGTTTGAGAATAGTATGTGTTGTACCGCTATCCGGTATGCAAATCTCTCCAGTTTTGGTCTTGACATCATCATTAGAGTAATCCATATCAAGCTTCATGCAAAATAAACAATTTGGTAAGAATAAAATTTGAAACATATTATTATAAGGGAAATATTTCATTCAAAGATAAATTTGAAAAATTACAAATAACAAAGTACAATCATATATCTAATTATCACCAATATCACGATGGATTGGAAGATCAACAAAATCATCAGTAAAATCCGAAGCATCAAGATGAGTTGAATCATCCATAGGATCATCATGTTCAGTGAAATTCACTTCTTTCTCTTTTCCTTTCAAGGATGTTTTGTAGAGCTTGCAAAGGTGCTCCGGTGTTCGGCACACTCTAGCCCAGTGTCCTTTGGAGCCACATTTGTAACAGGAATCTTCAGGATTCCGAAGAGAACTTTCACGAACATCTTTTCCTTTTCATGTCTTTCTACATGATGCTTCTTGTGGATCGCGTTATTCTGTGAAGGGTTGTAAAAACCACTTCGACCGCGTCCACGGCCACGTCCACGGCCACGACCACGACCACGTCCACGGCCACGGCCATAATTATATCCTCGTCCAAAATTTTTAGAAAATGCAGCATTTGCTTCTGGAAATGCTGCTGAACCAGTAGGACGGGACTGATGATTTTTTATCAAAAGTTCATTATTTTTCTCTGCCACAAGAAGAGATGAAATTAGTTCAGAATATTTCTTAAATCCACGCAACCTATATTGTTGTTGCAGTGTTATATTAGATGCATGAAATGTGGAGTAGGTCTTCTCCAACATTTCTTCATCTGTGATATCTACCCCACAGAATTTCAACTGGGATACTATTTTGAACATTGCAGAGTTGTAGTCGCTAACTTTCTTAAAATCTTGGAAGCGCAAAGCATTCCATTCATCACGGGTGGCAGGGAGCACAACTTCCTTTTGATGATCAAACCTTTCTTTGAGGTTTTTCCATAGAGCACTTGGGTCTCTAACAGTGAGATATTCACACTTTAGACTTTCATCAAGATGTCTGCGGATAAAGATTGTCGCCTTTGCCTTATCTTGTGACGACGTAGAATTTATTTCTTTAATGGTCTCAGTGAGACCCATTGACTCAAGATGTATCTCAATATCAATAACCCAAGACATATAATTTCTCCCCGTGATATCAAGTGGAATGAACTCAAGCTTTGCAAAGTTTGACATGGTGATAACTATAACAAAATATAAAAATAATTAGAATCACAACATTTTTATTTCTCAAAGAAAACTTGCATGTCAACCATAATAGCTACAAGTAGAAGAGGAAAAGTGAACATTAAAATAAAAAAATACGGGTACAATTCACTTGGATCCATGTCTCCAAGAAAAACGATAGAAGTGTTGATGATGATGACGGCAATAAGAAACATCAAAGCTGGACTAAGCATCATGCGAAAAAAAACTCGAACGCAAAGCTTCTAGAGATGATGAAAATTTTTAGAATGAAGAGAGATTGAGGAGTGAGTTGTGTGGTTGAGAACTCACCAATTTATAGGAGAAAAAAACAGCCGTTTACAGCCGTTGGGGTTAATAGCCGTTGGGGGATTATAGCCGTTGGGGGTTTTTTAGCCGTTGGGGGTATAGCCGTTGGGGGAGAGAGAAAAACAATTTAGATTTTATATAATTAAATATTGTAATTAAGGAAATGGTAAAATAAATGCATTGTACTATATATATTTACGAGCTATAATATATGCACGCCACTCTACTTGGTGGGTGTTTTGCAGGCATAATTAATAAAGCAGTAATTATTGAAATAAATATTGGCACACCACGCTACTCGGTAAACCTTTCAGTGGGTGTTTGTCCAGATATAATAGTAGAATAATAAAATATATAATGTTAGAAGCTTGGGGTTTAATCCACGCAAGCATCAAGTTAGATGTTAGTAAAGATAGCATAATCACATCACTTTACTATAAATAGGTGGCAGAGCCTCCTTTCATTATAGTAATGATGTTATATGAATATAATTAGTATAATAATTCAGTTTTCGTAATCACATCACATTTCTATAAATAGGTGGCAGAGCCTCCTTTTATTATAGTAGTGGTGTTATACGAATATCATAAGTATAGTAACTTGCCAATTTTACCTTGAGATTGTAGAGGTAGAAGCTGGGACTTGTGATAGGATTCTTCCTTGAGCAGTGGAAGCAGAGGCTCGTGACAAGTTTTACCTTAAGCTAATGGAGGCAGAAATTTGACGTGGTAGGCTTTTTCCTGAGCTGACGGAGGCAGAGGCTGGGGACAGACTAGAGTGATCGTGCTGATAACGTGTTGTAAAACTTCGAGAAATAACACCAAGACAGAGAATTCTAGAGACAGAGTAGAAATAGGAATTCTTATTGATTTCTGAATTTTGTGTACATTGAAATGAATCAGGAAGGGCCTATTTATAGGAAAACCTGGGGGCACTATGCAGTCGCTTGCGTCATCGCTTACATCAGCGCATAGTAACCTTATTAATGGTGCACAGTGAAGTTTGGTTTGTGAATGACGGGAGTGGGTAGACATTGACTCCTTTAACAAATCCAAGCTATTCATGCACATGCATTCCTAATTTATACATTAGAATTAGAAAATCTCCTATTTTTTTACATTATGAAAGTTTTGTCAATGAAACATTGTTGATTGTTGGGTTTGAGTGAACACAACCCTATGAGCTTCCACTTGTGTTCATTTAGGGGCCGTTTGTTTCGTGTAAAATTCCGTAATTCGTAAATGACTTACTACCCAGTTACAACTACGGCGTTTGTTTGGACAAAAAGACTTACGTAACTCAACTAACACTCACTTGCAACCCAGTTACCACTCACTCACAGCCCAATTACAGTTAATTTTGTGGTTACACAAATTTGTATTATTTTTTATATTAATATTAAAAATTTTAATATTTAACTGTTTTAATATTTATTTGCAGTATTAAAACTTTTAAAATCACCAAATAGTTAATTTTGTGGTCAACTTTTTTACTTACGACTTATACATTACGACAACCAAACACCGTAAAGTACAATACACTTTCCCATTTTACAATTTTATATTACCAACCAAACACCGTAAAATTTATATACATGTAACTCATTTATAATTGTAAATGACTTTACCAATTACAACTATGAATTACGGCCAGTTACGACAACCAAACAGAAGTGATACATTTAGACCCACGTGGGGTAGAACATGTGAAGGAAAGTGTTCTGAAAATTATAAATAGAACCCTTCCTGTTCAGAAACAACACGCATCTCCTTTTCTTTACTTTCTTTCTTTCTTTTTTTCTTGCACTAATACTGTAGCCGATAAAGATTCAAGAATTCTTTTTCTTGTCTTAAAAATTTTCCTAGTTTTCTTCTTGTTTTTTCGTGAGCAACCATAGAAGTCCAGGATTACGCTCAAACCGGGTGTTGGTGTTTCCAAAGGCTTTTACCGCTAATTGACAATTATCGATTCACGTTCGAGTGATAGGGCAGGCCTCAGTCTTCTAAGGTAGTGACTTGTCACGATTACTCTCCCAAGCCAACTTTTTCCTCTTTACTTTGTTTTCATTATATTAGCAGTAGATTTAATCAAAATAAATTATATCTTAAAATAAAAAAAATTAGATTAGAGATTCTCAAGTAAGAAACAGAGTAAAACCCCAACAATATTCTGAGATGATATCAATATTATTGGAGTTAATTACGTTGATTGACAATCATATTATACTAAAAATCATACCCAAGAAAAATTGCTTCCCTCAAAAAAAAAAAAACAAAAAAACCCGAGAAAATCGATTGGTGCAAGTGTATTGAGTTGTTTCCTGGGTTCCAAATAGGCCCGCCCGAAACACACGGTGGATGGGCTTTCCATTTCTATGGCCCATCACGAGGCCCGACCCGGTGCCTAGTGAGACCCGTTCCCCAGACAAATTTTCGGATTTTAGAGTAATGTTTCATTTTTTTTCTATAATAATTATTAAATAAATTGAAGGAATTATAACCGTCTTTTTTCTTTTTTTTTTTTTCCCCTTTTCCCCACAGCTGCTGGATATGAATCTTTTGGGACATAAAAGATAAAAAATATGCTCAGACGAACTACAACCGTCCACAAATTAGTTTACTGGACCGATCATTTTCTTTCTTTAAAAGAGATTACTGCTTCTTAATCTTCTTGGTCTTCTGCGTTACAGTTTGTTGTTATTTGTCAAAGCTGGTGCCTTGTGATTCATAGATTGTTATACGAGTTCACAGCTTGCAGACAGTTCATGTTTGGCCTAGTATTTAGCTCGAGCTTAGCTCGCTCAAACTTGTAAATGAGCCAAACTCAAACTAAGCTTGTTCGCTAGCTTTTGATCCGAATAAGCTTGATATGCAATATTTTAAAGAGATAGACTTGTGTTCTTCTACATAGATTTGAGCCCAAATCCTTCTCACTCAAATTCAATATTCCGACATTCGAATACAAGATCCACTCCGTTGAAGTTGATTTATATTATTTCAAGTATCTATAAATCAAGTTGATCTATATTATTTCAAGTATCTATAGATCAAAATCAAATATTTTGAATACTTTTTACCCATCCATCACGCAGCGCAAAATGGACGGCAGAAAGTAGTGAGTTGGTTAGATTTATATCTTTAGACATACAAATTCTTGATCCAACCATTTCATTATGATCTAAATATTTAAAAACCCCTACAAACCAATATTTGTTAGTTTCAAATATTCTACACCGTTAAACTAACCAACTCACTATTTAGGGCGTCCGTTTTTTCTCTACTGATGCATGGAGTATACAAAATACTAATTTTTGGTTTATAGATACTTGAAATAATATAAGTCAATTTCAACCAAGTGAATTTTGTATTCAAATGCCGGAGGGTTGAATTTGAGTGGAAAAAAATTCGGACTCAAATCCTTTTGAAAGGACACAAGTGTATCTCATATTTAAATATGTTTAGTAATATTTTTTCACAGATTGTTGTTGCACCCACCGGACAGTCTCTTATCATATGGGTTAGTTACATGATGAAATACAGGAAAGTTGTTCACAAAAGTGTAGAAATATAACCATTTTTTCTTCTTAAAAATGTTAGCTAGAAACTCTCAACTATGCGAATTAACAAATAATGTGTTGCTCACAAAAAATCCTTTAATTAGCTGGCTAAGATTGGTAAACGGGTCAAACTCAAACAAAGTTAGCTCGCCCGAGTTTCATGCTGTTCGGATTTAGATATACCCGACCCACTTAAAAGCCTGCATATAGCATGAGATCATAAATAATTTTGAGCTTTTGTGACCAATTTGGATGGCAATCTTTCTAGGTCAATTTTCATTTTATTTTCTTCTACTATTTATAGTCTGACATTAGTAGGAATAATTTTTTATTCCCTTTTTTTCCCCTCCTCTCTGTAGATTATGTTACGACAAAGGTAAAGTGTTTTTCAATCTTTCTTTGCGAATTATTTGGAAGAAAAAGATTAGCTGGAGATGAATCTATAATCGACTAATATTGAGTGAGAAAGAGGAGAAAAGTGTGTGTGGACCAACTGAGAGAGTTTCTCAGCGGGCGGTAAAAATCCTGTCTAATGAACCGTCAATCACGTTGAACCGACAATCACGTTGACCAAAATATCCTCATTTTTATTTTTATCCTAGTAAAAACTCATCCACAACAAATTTTTATTCAAAAATATGTAATTTTCAGAAATTTTCATGAATTGATCTGCATATATAATTTTCTAATTCATCTACATTGAAAAATAAAGTGAAAAAAAGATTGTAATTGTCACAATATTTTTTTATACGTAGATATTTATAAATCCGATATTCTCGTTTGCCGCAATATTTGTAGATTGGTTAGATAGTATTTCATTCAATTTTTAATGAACTGCGACAGTGGTCGGTCTTGATAATAAGAAATGCTTTATTCTCAATTTACATTATAAATGCGACCAAAGTCGCAATACACATACATTCAGATATTATTAAAATATATTAGTAGTGCGACCATAGTCGCAGTCCTAGTATAAGGCTACCTCCAATCTTATATCACGAGTGTGATCCTAATCATAAACCTTAAAATCCTATCAACCCTAAAACAGAAAATCCTTAGTCGCAATCCTTACAACAGTAGTAAAATTCAAAAGGATAATAAACAAAACATGCATACAAATAATACATGTATAGAAATAATAGACGAAATATGCTATTTAAGCACGGCAACCATAGTCACAGCCCTTATTCGCATACCATATGTAATAGAATTTTAATCGTTTATAAAATGCAATAAAGGATGCAGTCCTAGCAGCAACAAACCTAACAAAGTAGATTAGCCCTGCGACCGTGAGAGCAGTCGCGTATATCACATATTATAAAATACTATATTAATTACTCTGACCTAATTGCAGTAATTAATATCTTATCTACCATGATACAGCAATAGTCTCAAAAAAAGAGGTGCACTAAAATTAATCTCGATAAAAGAAAAATGTGTACCAAACGAAATTTAAATATATAAGAAAAAATATTCTATAAAAATCTAATTCGTAGTTCACGTCATAAACTTCTAAAAAAAGGAACTCCTTGGATTCTCCCGCCATAACTGCTTCAATTAAATATTTAATTTCATTTTATCTCTTCTTCGAATACTCAACCGTCACCTTTAATACTTATTATTACTATTCACACCATTTCACAGTATTGGCCTTTTTGTAGTATTTGTAAGTAATATATTTTAAAGATCTCATATCTAAAAAAAATATTTGTGCTCTTTTTTTTTCAATTTGTCCAACCTTCCTGAAAACAATTTATTATTGAATCATGTCTTCCCTATCTTTTTCCTCTGAACACTCAGATTTCAACGTCAATCATTCTCCTACCGGTTCTCTTTCTTTAAGAGATTCTTGTGAATCTGATGGCAGTCTAGACTTCAATTCTTTTGACTATCTCACTAATATCGCTTCTGATCCTCCTCTTTATGAGGATGATCAAGTTTTCATGGGGCCTGATGAGGAACTTATTTCTATGTCACTTTACAAAGATATGCTTTATGAAAGCATGTCCTTTAACGCTGAAGACGTCTTTATTTGAGCATATTCGACACGGATCGGAGGAAGAGCTTGATACAGATAACCCATTCTGAGAGTTTATTAACGAACCAAAGTGCCCTCAATAAAAGGAAGAAAGTGAAGAGAACAGCAAGCCGCTCGACGAGGGAGAAGATGAGAAAAGAAAGAATGAAGAGGAAGACGAGGATAAAGAAGACGATGAATCTGCTTATGATGATGATGACGATAAGGACTAGGATTTTCTGATCTTCTGACATTCACTTTATTTTTGTCTTCTTTTTAATAGCTTTTAATGTTATTTTTTGTAAGTCTCTTTCGACCATATTATATTATAAATAAAATTTACTTTTATCTGAAAATGATCTTCCTTTTTTTAAAATACATGTAAAGTATGTTTCTCAACTAAAAATGATCTTCTGTAAATAAACTTCGCACTCAGATATTATAAATGAAAAGTTATTATTTTTGCGTCTTAATGGCGACCAAGGTCGCAGTATTCAGTTATTAATTACTCTCAAATAAAAAATTGTGACTATAGTCGCAGTGCATTATCAATTATTTTGATACATGAAACTGTGACTGTCAAAAAAACAGTTTGATCGTTGTACATTCAAGCAAGTTAAAAATCGTGACCATGGTCGCAGTTCAAAGTTAAACTGAAAGTGCCCTGATGCCAATAGTAAATCACCTAGGGGGGGTGAATAGGTGATAGTGCTAATGTAGGAACTAAATGCGCTAAATGCGGAAGCTAATGCAAATTTTGCAATACACTTAATACAACTCACAAGTGTAGCCGAATTCCCCGTGAAGGGCTCTGGACTAACTCCTCTTGATTCCCCTTGAATGGGTTGAGGTGCTATGTGAAGCTCTTGTGGTTAAGTATAAGTGAGGCACACACAAACAACCAAGCATACACAAGATATAGCAATATGAAGTATGCAAGGTATAATGCAAGCAATGTATGATATGAATAATGAATGATACTTTGCACAAATAAATGAGAGAGAGAGAGAGTTGAGAGACAATGGATCAAACGCAAAGGCAAAGATATGTTTCGAGGTTCGAGCACCTAGCTCTACATCCCCGCCTACACCACCGTGTAGGATTTCCAATCCACTATCTCCCACCGAGGGAACCTCCACCGAGGAGGATTTGTTACAACAAAAGGAGTACCGAACTCCTCTCTCAAACACCGCCTCACAACCGAGGGGTAGGCCCGTAGCCAATACAACAACCAACAAACACCTCTACCGAAGAGGGTTTACAAACCAAACTCCACCTCTCACTAGAGGGAGCAAACCAACCAACTCAACCTCTACCAAAGAGGGAGCAAACACCAACCCAAATCAACCTCACCAAGAGGGATACAAGAAATCAAGGGGTTTACAATAAGTGGTATATCTCAACCACAAACCTCTTTCCTTTTTCTCTTTTTCACAAAACAAGGATCCTAATAGAATAGGATAGATGATAGCTTAAGTGTGGAAATCAAAGTGTTTTGGAAATCAAATAACAAAGAAAAATCCTTGGGAAAACACTTGCGATATGATAGAAATGAAGATCTAAAGCAATATCCCAAAAACCTATTTTTCTTTGAATTTTCCAAACCCTTGAAAACAATAAAGATGAAATCTTTGAGGTTCTAAAACACTTTAAAAACTTATTTTTAAAACCAGAAAGTAGGGAATTTTTGCTCTTGAAAATCTTTGCCAAAAACCCAAAGGAGTGGGGTTTATATAGGCCAAAACAGAAACTAGCCGTTAGGCTGATCTGGCAGCCTGACAGGCTACCGGTCGGCCGGCCCGGCCGACCGCCAACGGTCTGAAATATGATCGTTGGGCAAACCCGGTCGACCCAAAAAAACAGAGAGCAGAGCTCTCTAGTCTGGTCGGCCGCCCAGCCGACCGTCCCTGTGTGTGCCAGACGTGCACGGTTCTGTGCACGTCGGTCGACCGTACGAGTCGACCAGCCTATGGTTCGGTCGACCCATGCGGTCGGCCGATCTGGCCTGACAGACACTGTTCTGGGCAGAAAACACATGTTAAAAATATTTTTAAAAATCTTTTATCTCTTGTAAATATCCAAAAATAGTTTTATCATTTTGCATTGATATATAAACATGTGATAAAAAGTTTGGCTCAAATATCAATCAATATGAACTATTTTTGTGTCTTAACATTTTTACCAAAACCAAAACATGTATTTTTATCAAACTTGAATTTTTCAATACATGAATAGGATAGTCAAAATAAATTTGTATAAGAAGTTTAAGCATGCATGTATAACTAGAATACATCTATTATACATATAAACCATGTAAACTTGTTTTGATCAATCTATTCATGAAAACACATATCGGTTAAACTAAAAGCCGAAAAACCATAAAACGTGTGTGTTTGTGCACTTGAGCATATCAACTATTCTAAGCTTTACAAATGGATCTAAAACACACTATCTAAACTAGGATACCTAAGTCTTCTTGACGATCTCCATCTTCAAGTAGACTCGATCCCAAACCGTAATCCACCGAGTGCAAAGGTATGATCTTGAAGCTCGGGCACGGGAATCACCAAGTGAAGGCTTCCAAACTCCTCTTTTTGAAGCAATCACCAACTAATATCTTACTTAATGATCTGTAACTAAAATCACATGATTATTAGTAAACATAACTACATGAGTTAATCATCATCAAAACTAGGGTGGAAGGCCTTTGGGCCAACAATCTCCCCCTTTTTGATGATGACAAAACTCATGGAGTTATATATGCATGGATTAAAGTTAAGTTTCAAAGAAGCTCCCCCTTAACTCATGCATAACCAAATAAACAATAAATATGCAATGAATATTAAACATGAAACATGAAACATGCATATCTATGCATAAACAATAAAAGGTTCTACATACCAATGAAATGTTCAAAAACAAAACATGCTCTAGATACCAATTAAAATTAAACTGAATTAGACTTAATAATTAAACTTAATATATGCAAGACATAAACATGCATATATAAAACTCAATCAAACTCAAAATCTTTCTCTCCCTTTTTGTCAATCATCAACAAAGGGGTAAACAATCAAAACAAGACAAAATTTTCTCACCCTTTTTAATACAAAGAATCAATCATCAATAAAGGGTTAAATACAAAACTAAATCAATACATTTTTCTCCCCCTTTTTGTCTAAAACAAAAACAAAACCAATTAGGGGTGACAATCAATTAAGGTACCAATTGAAAATATGTCAAAGAATAGCATCTTGATACCAATTGAAAGTAAACAAACAAAAAAATATTGATACCAATTTTAAGCAAAAAACATGAAAATCTTGATACCAATTGAAATTAAACATAATAAATTATGAATTGTCTAAACAAAAATTTTGATACCAATTGTAAATATTTTTCATTTTGAACATATGATACCAAATTTAAATTTATTTTCTATCATAAAGTAAGGGAGTGGGAATCAAATACCAATTGAAAGATAAAATCAAATTTTCTCCCCCTTTATGAAATACTAACTAAAACAATGCGTAGGCTTGATACCAATTTAAAAAGTAATCAATTAAAACAAAATTGAAGCTCAAGCTTAGCATAAACACAAACATATATATATGTATGAAAAATAGATACCAATAAAAATTGATATTCTTGGAATTGTAATCATACATACATACAAACATATATGAGTATACAAGAAATGTCAAGATTGATACCAATTGAAAGAATTCAATGATACCAATTGAAACAACAATAAGATCAAATGTATATCTCATATTACCTAGCCTCCCAATCATGGTTCAAGTTTTAAATGATTATCATTTTAAAGCATACATGAACATGATCTCCCATCCAACCTCCCATGGAAGGTAGGGGTTTTCAAAAATAGATTTGAAAATAAGCTTTGTTTGAAAAACTCTACCAAAATGAAGAATACCGTAACTAGTTAAATGAAAAATCTTTTAAACTAGTACGAAATCCTTCAAGTAAGGAATAAACTAAAAATAATTTTCATAAAACACATGTAAATCACATAGTACTTAAAAACACTTAATATTCAATAAAGTCCATACATGCTCATGAAAACATACTCATGAGAAATATTTAAAAATGGTGAGTGTACAAGTAATGTGTGACATGACATTATGAAATATCCAATTAAGCTCAAAATTTCTTGAAACAAGAAAACATGAAAATCATCAAAACTATTTAATCTTCTAGGTATATGTATGTCCTATACAAGTTAAAGTATACATACATATCCAAACACAACGAGTCCATAAAGATATATGCATGAAGGCACGTGGCTCAAAAA
The DNA here is from genome assembly GCA_038442645.1 of Agave tequilana. NCBI lineage: Eukaryota > Viridiplantae > Streptophyta > Magnoliopsida > Asparagales > Asparagaceae > Agave > Agave tequilana. Next base: position 39,321 of record JAVJIF010022978.1, on the reverse strand, counting down.
GGATGTATATGTATAACAATAATTTGGATAAAATGGACATATACATGAAGTTATTCATAAACACAAAAACATGGAACTTTAAATTTCCATTAAAATAAGTTTCATTTCAAGGCATATGTATGATTTGTCAACACAAAAAGTATACATACATATCCCTAAACACGATTGAGTCCATATATATAGATTTGCATGAAAGGCAAATGACTCAAAGGGTATACATGTATATCTTAAAGTTTGGCAAAAATACACATATACATGAAATGAAAACACATGATCATAAAACAAATCCACAAATAGGAATACAAGTTTAAAATGCATGGATCATCAAAACTAGACTATACTAGCACATCTAATGGGTTCAAATAAGCAATCAAGCCCAAACATATATAGATTTATTTGTGGCCCATTATATGCACAAGTATAAATCCTACTCTTAATGAAAACTAACATCTAAACATGTAATCAACACATGAAGCATAAAACCAAGATATAAATCAATAAGCATAAACATGATTATTATGTAAATCCACATGTTATTAAACCTATGATAAACATGATAGCTAAACAAACGGTGAGAACACAAAATATGGGTCCATATAAACATGGGTGTCTCAAAATGCTAAACATGCAAGTCAAGGGTCTAATAAACATGGCATTAACATAATAATCTACAAACAATAAAACATGCTATATATGATAAACATGGAAAGCATGCAAGCAATAAATAGGAGTTAGGGATTGTTACCAAAACCTAAAAAGGCAACTTTCCTTGTCTCCAAAACATGGTGGTCATCTCCACCAAAACTTCCCTTGAAAGTGATGCATCCAATTGATTTCCATGAAGCTCGGAACGCATCCACTCTAAGGTACGGCAACTCTCACGTCATGTGAGAGCCCACACCTACATCAAACATAAGAGGGGTGGTCTTTGGTACCCATAACCTTTTGGGTCCATGGGGGTTAGTACCTTCTCTAACCCAAACAAAATTCTTTGCTAAAATACAATCATGTATACGATCAAAACAAAATTTAGCAAGGTGGCCCTTACGTCCACAATGTGTACAAGTGTACACATGAGCATACATGTGATGGGTGTGTCCGTGAGGAGCATGTGTATGCCGTAGAGGGTGTGCATGAAAAGATGGAACTTGTTTCTTTCGAAACAAAGTTTCCAAACGTGTATGGCTCTTGGCACAATGGCTCAAAGTGGAGCCCAAACAATCCACTCTCTTCTTCAACAAACAAAAATCATCATTAATCTTAGAAGAAGAGGTGCATGCAATAGGTAGACTCGATGAAGAGGCTACACTAGCATGGCAAACATGTGCATCTAAATCATTTTTCAAAACAATATTTTTCTTTAAACAAATTTCTAATTCTTTTGAAATAAAATCAATTTCTCTTTTTAAAGAATTATTTTCTTTTAAAACAAAATCAACTTTTGAAGACAAATTTTCATTTTTCTTCAAAAGAGTTTCACAATCATTTTTAGATTTTAAAAACTCATTTTCTTTTACAACAAGATTAAGTTGAGATCTAAGTGAGTCACATTCACTAGAAATCTCTTCCTTCTTTTGCAAAACATTGTTAAGTCTAGAATGCAAACTTTTATTTTCTTTTTCAATTTCTAAACTTTTCTTTTTCAAAACATTATATTTTTCAATAAGTTTTTCACAAACTCTAGATAGTTCTTCATTCAAAGCATGGGGATCAACATAATCATCACATGAAGAACTAGTATCAAAACTATCTAGTTGAGATTCCGAATGTACCTCAAGGGAGTCATTCCCTTGAACCATTAAGCATTGAGAATCGGATTCTCCACTAGACTCCTCCGGTTGAATTGGCATTTGAAGCTCGGAGGTGGTGGTTGTTGTCAACTTATTCCACACTGCAAAAGCGGAATCAAGGTTAGAAATACTTATAAGATAATCTTTAGATAATGTGCTTCTAATGGCCTCAAGGGCTTGTGCATTGGCCCCTATATGATTGCGATTACCAAGATAGCTGGTGGCCGTAAGGAAAACATGTAAGCCTAGGGTTTGGAGGTATATGGACATCCTAGTCTTCCAAATAAGAATGTTGAAAGCATCATACATAGGTGGGGTCATGAAGTCCATGGTAAACTATATGAGTGTGCAAACAAGCAAATGCAAACAATAGATTAGCAAACAAATGGATCTCACTCCTAGGATGTTAAGCCTAAGTATCAGAAGCGTTGGCTCTGATACCAATTGAAAGTGCCCTGATGCCAATAGTAAATCACCAAGAGGGGGGTGAATAGGTGATAGTGCTAATCTAGGAACTAAATGCGCTAAATGCGGAAGCTAATGCAAATTTTACAACACACTTAATACAACTCACAAGTGTAGCCGAATTCCCCGTGAAGGGCTCTGGACTAACTCCTCTTGATTCCCCTTGAATGGGTTGAGGTGCTATGTGAAGCTCTTGTGGTTAAGTATAAGTGAGGCACACACAAACAACCAAGCATACACAAGATATAGCAATATGAAATATGCAAGGTATAATGCAAGCAATGTATGATATGAATAATGAATGATGCTTTGCACAAATAAATGAGAGAGAGAGAGAGAGTTGAGAGACAATGGATCAAACGCAAAGGCAAAGATATGTTTCGAGGTTCGAGCACCTAGCTCTACATCCCCGCCTACACCATCGTGTAGGATTTCCAATCCACTATCTCCCACCGAGGGAACCTCCACCGAGGAGGATTTGTTACAACAAAGGGAGTACCAAACTCCTCTCTCAAACACCGCCTCACAACCGAGGGTAGGCCCGTAGCCAATACAACAACCAACAAACACCTCTACCGAAGAGGGTTTACAAACCAAACTCCACCTCTCACTAGAGGGAGCAAACCAACCAACTCAACCTCTACCAAAGAGGGAGCAAACACCAACCCAAATCAACCTCACCAAGAGGGATACAAGAAATCAAGGGGTTTACAATAAGTGGTATATCTCAACCACAAACCTCTTTCCTTTTTCTCTTTTCCACAAAACAAGGATCCTAATAGGATAGATGATAGCTCAAGTGTGGAAATCAAGGTGTTTTGGAAATCAAATAACAAAGAAAAATCCTTGGGAAAACACTTACAATATGATAGAAATGAAGATCTAAAGCAATATCCCAAAAACCTATTTTTCTTTGAATTTTTCAAACCCTTGAAAACAATAAAGATGAAATCTTTGAGGCTCTAAAACACTTTAAAAACTTATTTTTAAAAGTAGAGAGTAGGAAATTTTTGCTCTTGAAAATCTTTGCCAAAAACCCAAAGGAGTGGGGTTTATATAGGCCAAAACAGAAACTAGCCGTTAGGCTGATCTGGCAGCCTGACAGGCTACCGGTCGGCCGGCCCGGCCGACCGCCAACGGTCTGAAATATGACCGTTGGGCAAACCCGGTCGACCGCCCGGTAGACCCAAATAAACAGAGAGCAGAGCTCTCTGGTCCGGTCGGCCGCCCGGCCGACCGTCCCTGTGTGTGCCAGACGTGCACGGTTCTGTGCACATCGGTCGACCGTACGGGTCGACCGGCCTATGGTTCGGTCGACCCATGCGGTCGGCCGATCTGGCCTGACAGGCACTGTTCTGGGCAGAAAACAATGTTAAAAATATTTTTTAAAAATCTTTTATCTCTTGTAAAATACCCAAAAATAGTTTTATCATTTTGTATTGATATATAAACATGTGATAAAAAGTTTGGCTCAAATATCAATCAATATGAAATATTTTTGTGTCTTAACATTTTTACCAAAATCCAAAACATGTATTTTTATCAAACTTGGATTTTTCAATACATGAATAGGATAGTCAAAATAAGTTTGTATAAGAAGTTTAAGCATGCATGTATAACTAGAATACATCTATTATACATATAAACCATGTAAACTTGTTTTGATCAATCTATTCATGAAAACACATATCGGTTAAACTAAAAACCGAAAAACCATAAAACGTGTGTGTTTGTGCACTTGAGCATATCAACTATTCTAAGCTTTACAAATGGATCTAAAACACACTATCTAAACTAGGATACCTAAGTCTTCTTGACGATCTCCATCTTCAAGTAGACTCGATCCCAAACCGTGATCCACCGAGTGCAAAGGTATGATCTTGAAGCTCGGGCACGGGAATCACCAAGTGAAGGCTTCCAAGCTCCTCTTTTTGAAGCAATCACCAACTAATATTTTGCTTAATGATCTGTAACTAAAATCACAAGATTATTAGTAAATATAACTACATGAGTTAATCATCATCAAAACTAGGGTGGAAGGCCTTTGGGCCAACATTAACTGTACCAACATTTGATACTGTGATTATGATCGCAATCCTCTCAATTAGTAATTTCATTATATATCACAAATTAAAAAACTGCGACTACGATCTTAGTGTGTAATATAAATGCAAACTTCGTTTCGTGCGTGAATAAACAGACAACAGCTACAGTGAAGAACAAATATATAAATCATAAGTAAACTGTGACTATAATCGCAGTCAGTGAAATCCTTAGAGATCATATCATAAATTTCTGCAAAAAAAGTTATTTGTATATAAATTAAGCACAAAAATGACATGTCTATGAGTTCCATATGATACAATTCTAATATAATTGTAGACTACGGCTAAGGTCACAATTTATAACAATTGAAAAAATATTTTATTGACCACCTCGAGCTTGGTCGCATTCCTAAAAGACATAATATCTACGTATAAAAAAAATTAATAAACAAGTATTCAAATACTTTAGGACTGCGATTAAAGTCGCATTATTACTACAGAAAAGATTAAAATTGCTGATGAGGACAGCGATCAAGGTCAAAATTTTCATATGGATCTTGTGTCTGCGACCATGGTCGCAATCTCAATACAAACGTAATAATTATTTGCAGTGAGAACTGAGAACACCAAATCAAAATGACATGAATAATACATAAAATCTGAAAAAAAAAAAGAAAACATAACCTCTGGCTCATAAATTCAAACTTCACTCTCTAGTTGCACTTATTTCATTCGTTAATGAAATTGCACTTGAACAGAGCTGATTCATATTCAGTTGGAGAGAAAGTGGGTGGGGCTGTCAACGAGATGGGGTGGCTTGAAATATGATTGGGGCTCGGCATCAAAAATGATAAGGCCAGAGAGATTTGATACATATATATAAAAGATTACCCAGCAGGTTCTTTAGTAATTTTAGATATTTTTAAAAGCAAAACCTTATAAAGATTACCCAGTTATGTGGCACATGTTACGCCGTGGCACCCCGGCTGAGAGACACTCTCAGCTGTTAGCTGATATACATTTTTCTGCGTGTGTGTGTATATATATTATTATTTTTTTGAAAGATAAAAATATTGTATTAATGATAAATTTAAAGAGTACATTTTAACGAGTACATCTCAAAATTATCAAAAAAAAACACACCATTATATACCTCAGATCACAGAGAAAAAACAAATACAAGTCAATGACACCTAACAAATGCATATTACTACATTTGTAGAAGATATAATATACACTATTGCTTGGAGAACCCATGGTTTGCAATAGCTAATAAACACAACAAATCATCAAAAACAATGGGATTACAATGTTAGTCACCTAGAGGGGGGATAAATAGTTGACTAGCTAATCAAATACCAACTAATGTGGAATTAAAAATTATTATGCAAGCTAAGCTAACACATGATGTATAATCAAAGAGTGAAACCAAATTCCCGGTGAAGGGTTCTGAACTATCTCCTCAAGATTCCTCTAAATTAAGAGTTGAGGTGTCACTATGACTCTCTTGGTTAAATATTAGTGTGAGCAAACAATCCCCAGCATATATTCAATTGAGCACAAGATATATCAAGCATATAGAGATGAACAATAAAAACATACAAGATATTAAATACAAGTGAGTAAAGAGAGAGATGAGCAATCGCAAATACAGGAGAATTGTTTTGATATTCGAGCCACTTGCTCTGCGTCCCTGCGTTCACTACTATGAAGGATTTCTAATATAAATGAACCCACAAGATCATTCGGTGTCGCAACACCTACAACGAGCTCCCACAAGAACTCTTGGACCTGCAAGTCCCTCATTTGTTCCCGCAAGAACAACACACACAATCTCACAAGCTTGTCGAGGCCGCACCTCCATAATGAGGCCCTCAAGAACTCAACACAACGCGAACCCGCTAGCTCGCCGAGGCCTCAACCTCCAACTTCTCCAAATATAAAGATGAACACTTGGTGATCTCTACACTTTAATCACCAACAAACACTCTCACAATAAAGATCTCTATAGGATGAATATAGCAATGAAAAGCTCAACCTTGTGTGAAAAAATAAGATAGATGTGGAGATAAAAAACTCAAGAAATTTTTTTAAAAACTCAAGAGAATCAATCTTGATAAACTCTCTTTTGATATGGCAATGAAGCTCTAAAAACTTGTTAGAAAAACTCTATTGAAGATAGGAAAATAAGCTCTTCAAAAACTTATTTAAAACTCACCTAAAAATCTCATAATTATAGGCCAAGAAAAACTAGCCGTTATAGTTCAAAAACTACCAGAAATGGCCTGTCAGTCGACTGCCACATCGGCCAGCCAACGGTCAAATTTCTCACTATTGGAGTCTGGCAGTCAACCGAGCGGTCGACCGACCAGACCTAAACTACACAATAGGTCAACTTTGAGCATAGTTTTGAGGTCTAACACTTTAGAATGTGGAAATAGGTATATAGGAAGAATTTGTAGATATTTAAGTATACTTTCTAATGTAACTTAAATAAAATCAATATCATTTCGTAGTAGAAGGTCATCAATAAAATACTAAAAGATGTCAAATCAGAAACTGAAAACTGTTTTCAAAATAAGAATAGATTTCAACCTAATATTTGATATCTTTAAAATTTGAATTAGAAAATGATTATTGAATATGAAATGTAGCCCTGAAAGTCATATTTGAAATGCAATTTAAATCATGTTGATTGGCTATAAGAATAAAACGTTATGACTAGAAAACTAAAAGGCTGTCGAGCAGATCAGCAGAACGGTCGGCCGCCCAGTCGACCGAGAGAACCCGAAAGCTTTGTAAACTCAGTCGGTCGACTGGTCGGTCGGCCGATCTATACTGTGGTCGACCAAGCTCAAGTCACATGGGCTTGTGCATGTCTTGTGCACGTCAGTTGACCGGTCGGTCGACTGAGCCTTACTTCAGCCGACCGCCAGCAGCCCAAAAAATAGTTTAACAACTTTTAAAAATACATCTTAAATTCTATAAAATCTCCATAAAATCTATAAAAATAAGTTCATTGCAATACTTTGAAGTACAAATATATGTGATCAAAAATCAACACATATTACAAACATGTGAACTATTTTTGAGGCATAAAATTTAAAACTTAAATCAAAACCGATATTTTCAAAAACTATTTAACCTGAAAGTTAAAAAATATTTTGTGTGTGTATATGAGCTTGAGTAATCCACAAATAATCTATCTTTTACGTTTTATTCTAAAATAAAATCTTAACACTTACAAACTAAGACTCATATCTTGAAAATCTTCTCTTGAAAATCTTCTTCTCCATCTTGACTTGGTCCACCTTGATCCAAGAGCTAGACTCCTCTTGAATACTTGATGCAGTCTTTGAAGCGCGAGCTCTTGAATCAACACGTGCTAGCTTCAAATTTTGGCTTCAAATCTTTTATTGAAGCTAAACAATGACGAAGATCTTGATAGAAAATCTGAAACTAAATGAGCACAAGATTATTAGTATCATAACTACATGAGTTAATCATCATCAAAACTAGAGTGATGGGCCTTTGGGGTAACAATCTCTCCTTTTTTTATGCTGACAAAACTTATATAGTTATATATACATTGATTAAAGATAAGCTTCATAGAAGCTCCCTCTTAACTCATGCATAGCAATAAACATAAAGATATTCAATAAAGGCTCATATAAACTAAACATATATGCATAAATAATAAATATTAAATATGCACATATAAACTCTCTAAATTCTTCTCCCTTTTTTGTCAATTCATCAACAAAGGGGCAAATAAAAATAATCAAAAAAGATGTATATGCGAAATACATTCATGAAGAGGAGAGATGTTAAGTTAGCTCCCTCTGCATACATACATTACATGAAAAAGGGATGACTAAACCCTAACCCACATAAGCATAATATACAATGTATAGACAGAAATGTTAAGCTCTTCCTACACACGTGAACCACATAAAGGAAAAAGGTCAACTCCTCAATAAGTAAAATACACTCAATATGAATCTGTATATAGAGGAGATGTTAGCTCCCCTTGCATATAAGCAATACATATAAAACAAATTTTGAAAAATTTTGAAATCACTTTTAAAATAAATTTTGATATTTCTTGAAGTCAACAAAATGAATTATGATACCAATGAAATCAAATAGTAGTTGACGAAATCTACCACTTATAGAGAAACAAAAATTTTTAAGATACCAATAGTAGATTTTGATACCAATTGAAGGTGAAGCATGAAGTACATTTTGATACCAAATAAATATCAATTGAAATCAATACATAAACTTGTAAAGATACTAATTAATATTTAGGATAAAATCAAGTTTAGCATAAACATGATTCGTGCTTTAAAATGTATGGACATGTAAAACAAGTACAATCAAAGTCATATATATGTATGTATGAAAATATTACTTGAGATTTGAAGCATACTTATATAGAAAACAAGTATGAGTATGCAAAAATACCATAAAAATTATGTGTATAACTCATTTCAATATACCCTTATCATGCACATGATAAAAAAATAGTCATTATGACACACAAGGCATGGTCACCCAACCAATCGCCCTTGAAAGTTTTTAAAAGTAAGATTTTGAAAGTTGTTTGAGTATAGTTTGAAAATACTACCAAATTGAAAAATAAATAACTATTTTAAAATATATTTTTTAAAACTAGTTAAAGATTCTTCAAATAAGAAATCAAATCATATATATCTCATGAAACATGTATATCAACACAAGAATTGTCACTCAAAAACAATATAGCTCATAAATACTCATGAAAATAAAGTCATGAGTAAACATAAAAGTGAGTATACGAGATTCATGTGAATAATATATTCATGAATTGAATCAAGAAGCTTAAAGACAAAACTCAAATGAAATTTTTTTCATAAATATGATATATCATGTAATCATGTAAGAATCATCAAAACTAGGACATACAATGTACAATCAAACAACAAATTGAGTACATAAAAGAAATAGAGCATGTAATACATGTATAACACAATTTTTAATAGAATATGCATATGAACATGATATAGGTATGTAAATCTATTAAAAACATGAATAAAGCTTTTTTTAAAAATACATGCATAGCTAACAATCAATCAACTCATCTTTAAGCACAAAACAACATATGATTGAGTCTAGGTCATTACACTAGCTTAAAAGCATTAAAAATATTTTTTTAAAAGTGGAGGATGAAATGGTTACTGAAACTGATGTAGCCAATCTATTTCTTCAAAACATGAGGTGGTCCTCCCACCATACTTCCTTGATAGCGATGCATACATGATGTGTCCGTCAAGCTCAAATGCATCCACCATCAGGGCACCAATTCTCTCACGTTTTGTGAGAACCCACACCTAAATCAAAAGATAAGTGGTTGGGATTTTGATACCCATAATTTTTTGGGTCCATGGGGTTAGTAGCAATAGGAACCCAAATATTCTTATTTGTAAAATTTGAAGAATATAATCTATCAAAATAAAATCTTGCAAGATGGACTTTGCAGTCACAATGTGTACATGTATACACACTAGCATTCAAATGTGGGGTGCGAGCATGGTGTGCATGTGTATGCTATGGGGTATGTGCATGCAAGTGTGGAACTTATTTCTTTTGAAACATAGATTCCAATCTAGAATGATTAAATGCACATTGGCTCAAAGTGGAGCACAAACAATCAATGTTCTTCTTCAAAGCAAAATTTTCATTATCAACATTTGAAGAAGAAATATGAGCATGAGAAACAAAATTCTTTTTCACTTTAGAAATAGATTTATTTTCTTTTTCCTTCAAAATAATTTTCTTTTTCAAAACTCTTCTTTCTCTTAAAACATTCTCTTTATCCTTAGAAAACAAAACAACTTGAATTCTCAAAGATTCATTTTCATTCAACAAAGTTTTATTTTCATTTGAAACAATTTCAAGTTTTTCTTATGTAATACCCTGTTCCCAGAATACGTACTTAGTTGCGTATTCGGTTTTCGACTGTATTTTCGATTTACTTCCTGTATTTGACCGATTTCAATTTCAAATATCATTTTCCAATATATTAGATTTTCTATGATTTTCTGGATTTTTCCTGAATTAAAATAAATTTCTTCAAAACCGGTGTCGACCAGTGTCGCTGATCGATTCCTGGAATTTTAATTCTCAAACAGTTAGGAATTTCTAGATGGTCCTTTAGACTTTATTTCTTAGAATCATATTCCCTACTTAAATACTTTTTCTGAGAATTTTATAAATTTATGAAACTCCAATGGAGTCGGTAGATAACTGATTCCGGGATTTTTAGTTTTAAAACTATAAAGTATTTCTTAAAAAGGATTTCACTATTAGTCTTCATATATTATTATTGATTTTTGGTAAATTTACGAGTCGTTCCGAGATACTTGAATTTCGGACGATTTCGGTATTTTCCGAAATGTTTTCCGCATTCATGACCTAAACCTAGGAATCCATGTTTTCAATATTTTCAATTTCCAAGTTAGAGTAAATACCTTCCTTTAAGAATTTCTTTCCATTTTCCCTTTCCTTTATTTCTTTCCTCCACAACCACAAGTTTTTTTTTCCATTTTCCAAAATTCCATTTACTCCAAAATTCCAACTCCACACAATTTCTCACCTACTTCCTCATTAAATGCCCATCTTTTCTCTCTCTCCCATGGCCGGCCAAGTGGTGGCTAGGAGAGACACCTCACCTCCCCTTTTTGCACAAAACCCCCTCTCAATTTCTTTAATTGCATCTCCTTTACAAAAATCAAATCCTATATAACTTTCCTTTACAATTCTTTTCTCTTTTTTCTTCACTTCACCAAGAGATTAGCCCTCACCTCTTCCTTCTCCATCTCAAACTCAACCCTAACTCCAAAGCTCACCTAGGTTTTCATCTCCATCTCTAGCAACCATCTCTACCTTGAATTTGGATCGCATCTCTCTTCGTCGGAAGTATCGCCAAGGATCGAGTGGGTGATACCGTCGACTACGATCTCTTCCGAACTCACATAGAACTTCGATTAACCGTTCGAGGTGAGTATATCTACTCACCAAGACTTGTGAACTCCTTTGTGTACTTGTGTTGACAAATCATGCACACTTGTGACATAAAAATCACATTTTTAGACCCTCAAACAAAACCCTAGAAATCTGTTCTGTTTGCTGTTTTCCCACGATTAGTCGACTAGACCTAGGGACTAGTCGACTAATCCACTTTAGTTGAAACTTAACCTTTTTTGATTTCACAGTTTTAGTCGACTAGACCAGATTTCCAGTCGACTAGAGACCCCTAGTCGACTACCCATTTCTCCCCAGTCGACTCCTGTTTTCCTGAAATAAAACATCAACTCTCTGTATCTCAGACTTAGTCGACTTAGGTATCCATTAGTCGACTAGTAGTTCCCTGTTAGTCGACTACCCTTACAACCCTAGTCGACTAACTTTCCCTGAAACAGAACCCAACTCTCTGTTTCCCAGTTTTAGTCGACTCATCCAGACTAGTAGTCGACTTAAGACCCCTAATAGTCGACTAACCCTCCCACCTAGTCGACTAATTCTGACTGTTTGACTTAGTTGATTCTGTTCTGAATTTGGATCTTATTGTTGATACATGTATGGCATATTACTTTTGTTCATGCTTCATAACTGGTACTACATGACATGTTACTTGATAGACATTATCTCATATTACTTCATGACTTGTTATTGCATATCATCGCTCCATAACTTGTTAAAATGTGAATATCACCACTTATCATGCCATCCTTGAACCAAGCATGATACACTTGACTTTTACATAAAATGGACCAACTTACACATGGGTCGGGGGAAAACATGCGGATATCGATATGTGTTCGTGTTTACAGTGGCTTTTAGGAATGTTGTGCAACTCATGTTCCGGTCTGACCTGTGGGCCTCCAGGGGACCGAGGGGAGTGCTTGCTCCCTCTATTACTGGTACCATCATGTTAAGGGCATACATAAGTCCCTCCTGTTTAGCCTAGCGGCTGGCTTCCGTCACCAAGCAACGGAACAATCCTGGACCGTTATCCCGGGCATGTACGGGGTCCACTGTAAACATAGTTCATCGATACAACCGCTGATTTTCAATAACAACCTTGCTTTACTAGGATATGGATCTATGTGCTCTAGGACGCTGGGTCACATAGCTAGATATCACAGTAAGACAAGTAATAATAATAAGATGTTAACTGTAAATCTAATGTATTAGGACTTTATCTCTTCATGCTTTTCATACTTGTTAGCTGATATTCCTTATATGGTTTCATACTACTTATTCATGTCTCTTAGCCACTTGGCTGTAGTCCGTTTATTGTTTATATGTCTTGACTCCTTGGATTTGCACATTCAGATTCCGAAGCTTGGAACGAAGTGGAGCCATCCACAGAGGACCAAGCTTACTTTAGCGAGCAGGCGGACTAGTCCCAGTCCCTTCGTGCCAGACTTACCTTTTGACTCACGAGATCCTCTTTCTACTTGTGAGCTTTTTGTATACATATTTGTATATATTTCTTTTGGACTTGGTTATGATGTAATACACATGTATTGTGTAATACTTTATAATATCCTGTGATAACTTTGTATGTGTACTCCTTGTGTTGGCATATGTATTGATACCATGCTTTGTCGTGTACTCTGTTTCTTGTTGTACTTTTTGCTTAGCGTATATACGTTGAAATACACCTAGAGGGGGGTGAATAGGTGTAATTGCTAATCTAATGCTCTTTTTAAATTTTACTTAAGTGAGTGATGCAACGATCTCTCAAAACACGACTAAGAGCCGAATACCCCTTGCGAGGTTCTGAACTCCTTCCTCCCAATTCCCCTTAAATGGGTTAGAGGTGCGCAATGCAACCGTGTTGTATTGAGGTGTGATCGAACAATTCCAAGTATGAAATGCGATGATGAAATGCACACAAGTAATATAGCAAGAAATATTGAAAGCAAGTAAAATAAACAAGTAAGGATATCACAAATAAAAGTTAGTTCACAAGCAATAGATTGGAAGTAATTTAAAGCAAGAAATTAAGCAAGAAGAACGCCAAGCCAATCGCAAACAAAGTGATTTGTTTCGAGGTTCGAGCCCGTAGCTCTAGTCCCCGCCTTCACCTCCGTGAAGGGTTTCCACTATCCCCTTAGGATCCCGTACAAGTTAGGCCTCCAAAGACCTCAAGCCCGTAGCTTCACCTTACAAAGAAGTTCCCCTTAGGAACTTGTCTCCACAAGAACAAAGGATTACAAATTGGTGATTTCAACTAGACCACAACACTCTTTCTCTTTTACAAACACTCTCACACTTTTACAACTTCTCCTATAGAAAGAATATGAAATTTTTGGCTCAAAGAAGTGTTTGTGAGAAAAGCTTCAGTTGTAGAGTGATATTAAGAATCAAACAACAACTGAAAATCAAACTTAAAAGAATGGAAATGAAAGCTTTAAACTATTTTTCTCTTTCTCTTGAAAAACTATGAAAACTTGTATTTTTCTTGGTAAATAACTAAGGCCTATTTCCCACTATTTATAGGGAGAGAATAGGTTAAAAACTCTGATTTTTCCAGCTAATATCACCTGCAAAAGCACCCCAACAACCCTCTAAAAAGTCTGTTAAAACAGAAAATAAAACAGATTTTCAGAACAACCCAAAGAGGAAAGAGCCGTTGGAGGTGTTGCAGGCCTACCGGTCGACTGCCGGTCGACCGGGACTCTGCTGGCAAAAGAGCCGTTGTGGCTCCGGTCGACTGCCGGTCGACCGATCACAAGAGAGGAAACACAGTTTCCTTCTACCGGTCGACCGACCCAGTCGACCGGAAAGATACAGAGAGCAAACGTCTGTTTTCGGTCGACCGGTATATAGGTCCGGTCGACCGACAGACATGCACAACCTGTGCATGTCCGGGCACAGCAGCCGGTCGACTGGGCCGGTCGACCGGTCTGCCTGGAAAACAGTTTTTCTGGGCAGATTTTAAGATGGAAAAATTTTGTATAAAATCTTTAAAAATCTGAAGCTAAGTTTTATGCTGAAAATAGTTTATATACATGTATTTAAACAAGTTTTTGAAGATGTAAAGCTTTGGGTACATGTATGTATAAACTAAGGCATAAACCTAGAAATAAATATTTTGAAAACATAGAAACATACAAAACAAATGTGTGTGCAAATCCTAGAGCCAAATTTCACATATTCTATCTTTACAAAACTAAACTTACAAACTACACAGGTCTTCAAGACTTCAACTTGAGCTATCTTCTCTTGATCTTCAATATTTCAATTTGAGCCCAATTTGACTTGTCTTGAGTCCAATAGCTTGTATTTGAGTCCAAAAACTTTGTATATGAGTGAGAGTACTTCTAGTATGATACTAAACCTGAAACACACTTAAACAACAAATAATATTAGTACAAATAACTAATATGTTTTGTAATCATCAAAATACACTAAACATGGGTTGATTGTAACCTTGGGCCAACAATCTCCCCCTTTTTGATGATGACAAAACATATGAGTTATTAAACAAATAAAAAAGAGGAAAGAGCTTGGAAAGCTCCCCCTTAAACAATGCTATGTATTTAACATGAATATGAACACTATGTAAACATACATAAGGCATTGAAAAATATCATCACCAAAAAAATAAACTATCATAAGGAATAAAGGAATAAAAAACAAACAACATATATTTCCTCCACATATTTTTCCCAAACTTATATTTCTTCCCCTTTTTGTCATACATCAAAAAGGGTAAAAAAAAATCAATTTTACATATTAGAAACCAAAACAAAACAAACAAGATATTTTAAGTATCAATTTTACATACATTCAATTCACCACAAATAAATGAAAATCTTGCATAATCCAAAGGTTTTGTGAAAATATCCGCAAGTTGAAAATCGGTAGAAACAAAATCAATATCTATGTCACCTTTTTCAAAGTGATCTCTAAGAAAGTGATATCTAATGTCTATATGTTTGGTTTTACTATGTTGATTAGCATTTTTGGTCATGTGAATAGCACTAGTATTATCACAATAAATCTTAACATGATCAAAATGTAAATCAAAATCGAGAAGAGTATGTTTCATCCAAAGTACTTGTGCACAACAAGCCCCGGCTGCTACATACTCCGCCTCGGCGGTTGAAAGGGCTACACTATTTTGCTTTTTGGAAGACCAAGACACAAGACAATTGCCCAAGAATTGGCAAGTGCCACTTGTGCTCTTCCTATCTACCCTACAACCGGCATAGTCGGCATCCGAATAACTAGTCATGGTAAATTGGTTAGTTTTCGGATACCACAAACCTAAATCAATTGTGCCCTTAAGATACCTAATTATGCGTTTTACCGCTATTAAGTGTGATTCCTTAGGACATGATTGAAAACGTGCACATAAACATACGGAAAACATTATATCCGGCCTACTAGCCGTAAGATAGAGTAAACTACCAATCATGCTACGAAATAATTTGATGTCTACTTCCTTACCTTGTTCGTCCTTGTCAAGTTTCGTAGTGGTTGCCATGGGAGTCTTTGCTACTTTGGATCCTTCAAGCCCGAACCTCTTGATGAGTTCTTTGGTGTACTTGGCTTGGTTGATGAATGTCCCATCACTACGTTGCTTGATTTGAAGTCCAAGGAAGAAGTTGAGCTCCCCATCATAGACATCTCAAATTCCCTTTTCATGCATGATTCAAAATTCTTGCAAAGTGAAACATTAGAAGATCCAAAAATAATGTCATCAACATAAATTTGAACTATGAGGATATCTTGATCTATATGTTTGGTAAATAATATTTTATCAACTTTTCCTTTCTTAAAATTATTTGAAATCAAAAATGAAGACAATCTTTCATACCAAGCCCTAGGGGCTTGTTTTAAACCATAAAGTGCTTTATCTAATTTATAAACATAATTAGGGTGTGTAGGATCAACAAACCCGGGGGGTTGTTCAACATACACCTCCTCATCAATATAACCATTAAGAAAGGCACTCTTTACATCCATTTGAAATAACTTAAAATCTTTAAATGAGGCATATGCTAAGGTCATCCGTATGGCTTCGAGCCGTGCTACGGGTGCAAAGGTTTCTTCAAAATCGATCCCTTCGATTTGAGTGTAACCTTGGGCAACTAACCTAGCCTTGTTTCTAACTACATTACCCGATTCATCCAACTTGTTCTTAAAGATCCATTTAGTGCCAATAGTTGGTCTATCTTGGGGCCTAGGAACAAGGTGCCAAACTTGATTGCGCTCAAATTGATTGAGCTCCTCTTGCATGGCAAGCAACCAATATGAATCGGCCTCGGCCTCGAGGACATTTTTAGGTTCTATGTGTGAAATAAAAGCAAAATTACCACAAAAATCTTGAATCTTAGAGCGAGTGGTTACCCCTTTTGATACTTCACCTATGACGAGGTCCTTGGGATGATGAGGATTGAATCTCCAATCCTTTGGTAGTGGATGAGAGGGCTCCTCTTCATTTGCTTGATGTTTATTTCCTTGAGCCTCTTCCACTTTGGCTTCACTTCCATCACCATCCTTTGGCTTGTCTCCCATGGTAGAAGCATCCTCCAAGGTCACTTTCTCCAAACCTTCATCTAAAGCATCAATTTCTACACAATTCTTAACAAACTTGTTAGATTCCTCAAATTTAACATGAATAGATTCCTCAATAGTCAAAGTTGACCTATTTAAGACTCTATAAGCCTTACTAGTATTTGAGTAACCTACAAAAATAGCCTCATATGATCTAGCATCAAATTTTCCCAAATTAATATTTGTATTTAAAACAAAACATTTGCAACCAAACACTTTGAAATAAGAAACATTAGGTTTTCTAGAAAAATACATCTCATAAGAAGTCTTAGTAGTATTTTTACATAGGAAAACACGATTTGCAATGTAACATGAAGTATGAACGGCCTCGGCCCACAAATAATGTGGTAGACCATATTCATTTAACATTGTCCTAGCCATCTCTTGTAAAGTACGATTTTTCCGCTCAACTACTCCATTTTGTTGTGGAGTTCTAGGACAAGAAAGTTCATGTTTTATTCCATGTTCCTCACAAAAAGTGGTAAAGGGAAGGTTAATGAACTCACCTCCTCTATCACTTCTTATTTTAATTATTGAGGAGCCATTTTCCTTTTCAACTCTTTTCTTAAAGGCTTGAAAATGTGAAAAGGTTTGACTTTTATGTTCAAGAAAATAAACCCAAGTAAAACGCGAAAAATCATCTACTAAAACATAAGCAAATCTACTCCCACTTAAACTTTTGGTTTGAGTTGGGCCAAATAAATCCATGTGGATTAGCTCTAATGGACGTGATGACATGATATCCTTAATTGATTTGAATGAGGACTTAGTTTGTTTCCCAAATTGACATGCGTCACAAACTCGGTCCTTTTCAAAGTTCAATGAAGGAATACCCTTCACCATTTCCTTAGAGTTAAGCCTAGAAATATGGTCAAATGAAACGTGGCCTAATCTCCTATGCCACAACCAAGAGTCGTCATCGAGGGCTTTTAAACATGTTATATTACAAGACATATTTAACATATCAATCATATAAACATTGCTTTCACGAAAACCGGAAAATACACAAACATTGGAAGTTCTATCAATTACTTTACAAGAAACATTATCAAAAACAACATCAAAACCTTTATCACAAAGTTGACTAACACTCAAGAGATTATGCTTGAGGCCATCAACTAAAACCACATTTTCAATTAAAGGAGAGGTGCCAAGTTTTACATTACCAATACCGATGATTTTACCCTTGGCGTCATCTCCGAAGGTGACGGTGCCACCTTCATGATATCTTGATAGGGTTGCAAAGTTGTTGATGTCCCAAGTCATGTGCCTTGAGCAACCGCTATCAAGATACCATAAACCTCTACGTCTTTGAGCTTTGGAAAGTACCTACATCATTTAAAACAATAGTTGACTTTGGTACCCAAACTTTCTTGGGTCCTTGAAAGTTAGTGTTACGAACCCAAACATTATGATGTGATGCACTTAGTCTATCATAACAAAAATTAGCTAAGTGTCCTTTCCGTCCACAATGTGAACATGAGTACACTTTTCTATACATGAATGCATGGTGTGTATGTGAAGTGTGAGCATGCTTTGGGGGTTTACCATGATGCATAGGTTGTGTAGCATGTACATGAGCATGAGCATGAGCATGATAAATATTTTTCTTAGGAGCTTGTTTCTTAGGAAACATATTCTCCATCTTCTTCTTATCAAATTTACTACACTTTTTCAAAACAACATCTAATGAGTCTAATCTTTCCTTAAGCATGGCAATCTCATTAGAGTCTACAAATGGGGTCTTTCCTTTACAAGCAATCTTATATTTTTCAAAATCATTTTTAGTGGAAACTAAAGAAGAATGTAAATCATTATTTTCTTTAGAAAGATTTACAATTTGAATATTAAGAGATTCATTATCCTTTTTTATTTTTAAATATTTCTTCTTTAAGAAATCATAATTACTAGAAAGTTCCATAAAAGCTTCTCCTAGCTCATCCATGGATAAATCTTCATCAAAAGGAGTTGAGGGGGTTACCTTGCTTGTGCTCTCATTTGCCATGAAGCACATATTGGCGGTGTCGATCTCCTCCTCGGATTCACTTTCGTCATCCCATGTTGCTTTCATAGCCTTCTTCTTGTATGGCTTCTTGGATGAAGATGGCTTCACTTGTTCCGGACACTCCGCTACTATGTGTCCCGGCTTTTGGCAATTAAAGCAAATGATCTTCCTTTCTTCCTTGCCTCCTTGCCATCTCCTCCTTCCTTGGTACTTTGCCTTGTTGTACATCCTCCGGACATTTTTGACTAGAAGTGAGAGCTCCTCGTCATCTTCTTCTTCGTCATCTTCGTCGGAGTAGGTAGCATGACTTTTGAAGGCAATGGTCTTCTTTTTGGTAGGTGCCATGTCCTCCCTTGCCTTTCTCTCCATCTCATGGGTCTTCAAGTTCCCAATGAGTCCAATGAGCTCAATCTCATCTTTGTCATTGAGTTCCTTCAATGTTGTAGCTTTCACTTCCCATGATGGAGGAAGAGCCCGGATGATCTTTCTCACCCTTTGATCATTGTTGATTTCTTCACCTAGAGAAGCAAGACCATTAGTAATCTTTGTAAACTTAGTAACCATATCATCTATGGTTTCATTCTCTTGCATGCAAAAATTTTCATATTGGGACCGAAGAAGGTCTATCTTGGCCCTCTTCACTTGTGATGTCCCCTCATGTGTTACTAGCAAATGGGTCCAAATCTCATAGGCGGATTTGCAATGGATGACTCTAGCTATGTCATCATCATTGAGGGCTTGTAGGAGTGCATAATGTGCCCTAGCATTGGCATCAAACTCCTTGGTCTCAATTTCGGACCAAGTAGATTCATCACCGGGGGGTACACTAAATTGTTTAGTCACGGCCTTTGCAACTCGACTACCTAGAGATTGCAAGAAAACGGTCATCTTAACCTTCCATATGGGAAAGTTAAGTCCATCAAACTTAGGGGGTGTCTTAATACCATCGGCCATGTTTACTATGTGGAAATGAATGAAGTGATTAGCAAAATGAGGATCTCTCTAAGGTTGTTAAGCCAAATCCTAGAGTCCAAGCTCTGATACCAATTGAAATACACCTAGAGGGGGGTGAATAGGTGTAATTGCTAATCTAATGCTCTTTTTAAATTTTACTTAAGTGAGTGATGCAACGATCTCTCAAAACACGACTAAGAGCCGAATACCCCTTGCGAGGTTCTGAACTCCTTCCTCCCAATTCCCCTTAAATGGGTTAGAGGTGCGCAATGCAACCGTGTTGTATTGAGGTGTGATCGAACAATTCCAAGTATGAAATGCGATGATGAAATGCACACAAGTAATATAGCAAGAAATATTGAAAGCAAGTAAAATAAACAAGTAAGGATATCACAAATAAAAGTTAGTTCACAAGCAATAGATTGGAAGTAATTTAAAGCAAGAAATTAAGCAAGAAGAACGCCAAGCCAATCGCAAACAAAGTGATTTGTTTCGAGGTTCGAGCCCGTAGCTCTAGTCCCCGCCTTCACCTCCGTGAAGGGTTTCCACTATCCCCTTAGGATCCCGTACAAGTTAGGCCTCCAAAGACCTCAAGCCCGTAGCTTCACCTTACAAAGAAGTTCCCCTTAGGAACTTGTCTCCACAAGAACAAAGGATTACAAATTGGTGATCTCAACTAGACCACAACACTCTTTCTCTTTTACAAACACTCTCACACTTTTACAACTTCTCCTATAGAAAGAATATGAAATTTTTGGCTCAAAGAAGTGTTTGTGAGAAAAGCTTCAGTTGTAGAGTGATATTAAGAATCAAACAACAACTGAAAATCAAACTTAAAAGAATGGAAATGAAAGCTTTAAACTATTTTTCTCTTTCTCTTGAAAAACTATGAAAACTTGTATTTTTCTTGGTAAATAACTAAGGCCTATTTCCCACTATTTATAGGGAGAGAATAGGTTAAAAACTCTGATTTTTCCAGCTAATATCACCTGCAAAAGCACCCCAACAACCCTCTAAAAAGTCTGTTAAAACAGAAAATAAAACAGATTTTCAGAACAACCCAAAGAGGAAAGAGCCGTTGGAGGTGTTGCAGGCCTACCGGTCGACTGCCGGTCGACCGGGACTCTGCTGGCAAAAGAGCCGTTGTGGCTCCGGTCGACTGCCGGTCGACCGATCACAAGAGAGGAAACACAGTTTCCTTCTACCGGTCGACCGACCCAGTCGACCGGAAAGATACAGAGAGCAAACGTCTGTTTTCGGTCGACCGGTATATAGGTCCGGTCGACCGACAGACATGCACAACCTGTGCATGTCCGGGCACAGCAGCCGGTCGACTGGGCCGGTCGACCGGTCTGCCTGGAAAACAGTTTTTCTGGGCAGATTTTAAGATGGAAAAATTTTGTATAAAATCTTTAAAAATCTGAAGCTAAGTTTTATGCTGAAAATAGTTTATATACATGTATTTAAACAAGTTTTTGAAGATGTAAAGCTTTGGGTACATGTATGTATAAACTAAGGCATAAACTTAGAAATAAATATTTTGAAAACATAGAAACATACAAAACAAATGTGTGTGCAAATCCTAGAGCCAAATTTCACATATTCTATCTTTACAAAACTAAACTTACAAACTACACAGGTCTTCAAGACTTCAACTTGAGCTATCTTCTCTTGATCTTCAATATTTCAATTTGAGCCCAATTTGACTTGTCTTGAGTCCAATAGCTTGTATTTGAGTCCAAAAACTTTGTATATGAGTGAGAGTACTTCTAGTATGATACTAAACCTGAAACACACTTAAACAACAAATAATATTAGTACAAATAACTAATATGTTTTGTAATCATCAAAATACACTAAACATGGGTTGATTGTAACCTTGGGCCAACATACGTGTGGGGCAATTTCTGACCTACGTATATACGTCGCAGTGACGTCCCCGTATCCGTGGAATCGGGGCGTTACAGGTTGGTATCAGAGCCTAGGCTCTCAAACCTAAAGTACAATCAAGCAGTAAATTCTAGTAATTTGCTAATGCCAACTACAATATACAAAGTTATTAAGTCCTTCTTGATTCCTTCCTTGATTCATTCCTTGTATCCTAAACTCCTTCCAATTATTTTCAAATTCCAGTTTTCTATTCCTAACTCGGTATGGAGCGAAGGACGGGCCGTAACCACTCGGGGCAAGCTTCGAATGGACCCACGGGAGAGAATGTGGATATTCTAAGGGTCATTCAGACAATGATGGAAAACCAGCAGCAGCAGACTGAACTCCTCAGACAAGAATTAGCAGCCCCAAAAGAACAGAGGCCGGGGAATATTTCAGATTTCAGGAGGCTGCAGCCAGCCATCTTCACGGGAGGCGAGAAACCATTGGATGCTGAACAATGGTTGACGGATACCACAGATCTGCTGAATGCAGCCAGGGTACCAAAGGAGAACAAAGTTGAGGTCGCCAAGATTCAGTTGAAAGATGTAGTCAGAACTTGGTGGCTCGCAGAGGAAGCCAGATTGGAGAAGCCTGTCACCTGGGACACGTTCTCCAAGAGTTTCTACAACAGATTCTTCCCTGCTACTGCTCAGAAGGACATGGAGGAGCAGTTCATCAGACTCCAGCAGTGGAACAAGTCCGTGGATGAGTATGCCGCAGAATTTCTCAGACTCAGCCGCTTTGCTCCGTACATGGTGACGGATGAGGAGAAGCGGGCAAGCAGGTTCCAGCAGGGTCTGCAGATGGACATACAAGTTTTCCTGATGCCCCAGCAGTTGAAGACTTACTCTGAGATTCTCACCATAGCTCGAGAGGTGGAGCGTGGGCTTGAGAAGAAGAAAGTTGACCAGATGGGGAACCAGGCCATGAAGAGGCCATTTGTACCAATGGGAAGAGGAGGCCCATATAGAGCAGCGAAGGTTCAGAGGCAACCATTCAGACCAGCTCCTTACCAGACGGCCCAACCATTTACATTCTGTAGCTATTGTCAGAAGCCGGGCCACATTCGTCAGAATTGCCGGAGGGCAAATGGGTTGTGTTTGGTGTGTGGATCACGAGATCATTCTATAAAGGCTTGTCCACACAGGAGATTGGGGATAGCCAACCAGACTTTGCCAGCACTTCCAGGACCCAATGGACAGAGAGTGCTACCAGGGCCACTTGGGCAGAGGAATCAGGGACCAGTGATGAGGAGAGCTCTTCCCCTTCCTCCACAGCATGTTGTTCGCCCAGTCCAGAGAGGAGCCAGGACTGCAGCAGGGCGTGGTAGAGGTCAGGCTTACACTCTTACAGCAGAGGAGGCTGAGACTTCAGAGGAAGTGATAACAGGTAACATCAGAGTTCATTCAAAACCTGTTCTCGCTCTCTTCGATTCAGGTGCATCCCATTGTTATATCTCAGACCATTTCGTGGCTTTGCATTCTATACCTGTTAAATCTTTAGACCACAAATGGGAGATTAGTACAGGGAATGGGGTAGTCATATCTTCTAGAGTCTGTACTGATTGTCCGGTAGAACTATGTGATAAGATCTTGGCCATAGATATGATCGTACTAGACACCAAAGGGTACGACGTAATCTTAGGCATGACCTGGCTCAGTCAGTACCATGCAGTTATTGATTGTAGGGAGAAGAAGATTAATTTCAGAATCCCTCATCAACCGGAGTTCCAATTCAGTGGAGAAGTGAAGTCTACCAAGGGAAAGACACGGATGACTACTTCGGAGGTTCAGAAGCAGAAGGTACCGGTGTGGGATGAATTCCCAGGAGTGTTTGCTGAAATCTCAGGACTGCCACCGGATAGGATGATTGAGTTCTCCATTGATACAGTTCCAGGAGCAGCTCCTATATCCAAGGCTCCGTACAGGATGGCACCGACGGAGTTAGAGATTCTGAAGAAGCAACTGCAGGAATACTCAGACAAGGGATTGATTCGGCCAAGTACTTCACCATGGGGAGCTCCAGTACTGTTGGCCAATAAGAAGGATGGTGGTAAGAGACTTTGTATTGACTATAGGGAGTTGAACAAAGTTACCATCAAGAACAAGTATCCTTTACCCAGGATTGATGATCTGTTTGATCAGCTTCATGGAGCCCGTGTATTCTCTAAATTGGATTTACAGTCGGGTTACCATCAGCTGAGGGTGAAGAAGGAGGATATTCCGAAGACGGCATTCAGGACCCGTTATGGCCACTATGAGTTTCTAGTTATGCCTTTCGGAGTCACCAATGCCCCTTCAGTTTTCATGGATTTGATGAACCGAGTGTTCTCGCCCTATCTGGATCAGTTTGTTGTTGTTTTCATAGATGACATCCTGATCTATTCAAAGAACAACAGGGAGCATACAGAACACTTGAGGATTGTATTGCAGACTCTCCAGCAGGAGCAGCTTCATGCTAAGAGGAGCAAGTGTGAGTTCTGGTTGGACAGCATAGCCTTCCTTGGACACATAGTTTCAGCAGAAGGAATTTCAGTTGATCCCAGCAAAGTCCAGGCAGTGAAGGATTGGCCCATTCCAAGGACGGTGACTGAGATTAAGAGTTTTCTTGGACTAGCCGGATATTACAGACGCTTTGTCCAGGATTTCTCTAGGATTGCAGCCCCGTTGACCAAGCTCACCAGGAAAGGGGAAAGGTACATATGGACAGAGGAGTGTACTGCAGCCTTTGAGCAATTGAAGCAGAGGCTCATTTCAGCTCCAATCTTGAAGACTCCCTCAGGAAGAGGAGGGATGGTCATTTTCAGTGATGCATCAGGAAAAGGCCTGGGATGTGTACTTATGCAACATGATCATGTCATAGCATATGCATCTAGGCAACTGAAGACTCATGAGCGGAATTACCCAACTCATGACTTGGAGCTAGCAGCTGTGATATTTGCATTGAAGATCTGGAGGCATTATCTTCTGGGAGATAAAGTGTTGATATACACTGATCACAAGAGCCTCAAGTATATTTTCTCACAGAAAGAATTGAACATGAGGCAGAGGAGGTGGCTTGAACTTATGGCGGACTATGATATTGACTTGCAATATCATCCAGGTAAGGTCAATACAGTTCCAGATGCACTGAGCAGGATGCCAGAGAATAGAGTGCTTGTCCAGCTCACTCAGCAGAAGGAGTTGATTCAAGACTTTATCAGATTGGACTTGATGATAGCTCGAGGAACTGAGAAGGCAGGACAGTTCATGGCTTTGCAGATTCAGTCATCATTGATAGATGAGATCAAGGAAGCTCAAAAGGAAGATCCCAGATTACAGACATTCCGAGCTCAGGTAGAGGCGGGATTGAGAACGGATATCTGTATTCATCCAGATGGTGCATTATATTTTGGTAGCAGACTTTGTGTTCCCCAAGGAGAAGTTAGACAGAAGATTTTGGCAGAAGCTCACAGTTCAGCATATTCCATCCACCCAGGGGGAAACAAGATGTATCAGGACTTGAAGAAGCAGTTTTGGTGGAATGCTATGAAAAGGGAGATAGCTCAGTTTGTAGCCAAGTGCCTGGTGTGCCAGCAGATAAAGATAGAGCATCAGAGGTCAGCTGGACTTCTACATCCTTTGCCGATACCCGAATGGAAGTGGGAGCACATCACCATGGATTTTGTCACGGCATTACCTCGAAGTCCTAAAGGTAATAATGCTGTGTGGGTAATCATTGACCGTCTCACCAAGTCAGCTCACTTCATACCATTCAGGGTGGGACAGTCAACGGAGGTCTTGGCAGACAAGTACATGAAGGAGATAGTTCGTCTGCATGGAGTTCCAGTCAGTATTGTTTCAGATAGAGACACCAGATTCAGATCCCATTTTTGGAGAGTCTCCAAGAAAGTTTGGGACCCGTCTGAAATTCAGTACATCATATCATCCTCAGACAGACGGGCAATCTGAGAGGACTATCCAGATCCTTGAAGATATGCTAAGGGCCTGCATGATTGAGTTTAAGGGATCTTGGGAAGATCATCTTCACTTGGCTGAGTTTTCTTATAACAACAGCTATCAGGCAAGTATCAAGATGGCACCTTTTGAGGCATTGTATGGAAGGAAGTGTAGGTCACCGATTTGTTGGATGAAGTCGGTGAGAGGGGACTTTTGGGGCCAGAGATTCTGATTCAGACAACAGAGAAAGTCAGAGTCATCAGAGATCACCTCAGGACAGCTCAAAGCCGTCAGAAGAGTTGGGCAGATTCTCAGAGAAGGCCATTGGAGTTCCAGGCAGGAGATCATGTGTTCTTGAGGATATCACCTACCAGAGGAGTGATCCGGTTCGGTATTCGTGGAAAGCTGAGTCCGAGATATATCGGCCCATTCGAAATTTTGGAGCGAGTGGGAGATGTGTCTTACAGATTGGCCTTACCTCCATCTTTGGACGGTGTGCACAATGTTTTCCACGTATCTCAGTTGAGGAAATATGTAAAGGATGATAGTCATATTTTGGATCATTCCGAACTGGGACTACAGCCAGATTTATCATATCAGGAGAAGCCGATGGCCATTTTGGATAAGAGTGTGAAGACACTGAAGAACAAGGCTATACCATTGGTATTGGTGTCTTGGAACAGACATGCACCGGGAGAAGCCACATGGGAACGAGAGGATGTTATCCGAGAGCGTTACCCTCAACTCTTCACATCTTGATTTGGTAAAAACTCTTTCCTTCTATTCTTTTCTACTGTTATCACTCTTCTTTTCCTTATCTATCTGTTACCTTTCCTGTTACCTTTCACCTTATGAAATTTCGAGGACGAAATTTTTGTAAGGTGGGTGGATTGTAATACCCTGTTCCCAGAATACGTACTTAGTTGCGTATTCGGTTTTCGACTGTATTTTTCGATTTACTTCCTGTATTTGACCGATTTCAATTTCAAATATCATTTTCCAATATATTAGATTTTCTATGATTTTCTGGATTTTTCCTGAATTAAAATAAATTTCTTCAAAACCGGTGTCGACCAGTGTCGCTGATCGATTCCTGGAATTTTAATTCTCAAACAGTTAGGAATTTCTAGATGGTCCTTTAGACTTTATTTCTTAGAATCATATTCCCTACTTAAATACTTTTTCTGAGAATTTTATAAATTTATGAAAACTCCAACGGAGTCGGTAGATAACTGATTCCGGGATTTTTAGTTTTAAAACTATAAAGTATTTCTTAAAAAGGATTTCACTATTAGTCTTCATATATTATTATTGATTTTTGGTAAAATTTACGAGTCGTTCCGAGATACTTGAATTTCGGACGATTTCGGTATTTTCCGAAATGTTTTCCGCATTCATGACCTAAACCTAGGAATCCATGTTTTCAATATTTTCAATTTCCAAGTTAGAGTAAATACCTTCCTTTAAGAATTTCTTTCCATTTTCCCTTTCCTTTATTTCTTTCCTCCACAACCACAAGTTTTTTTTTTCCATTTTCCAAAATTCCATTTACTCCAAAATTCCAACTCCACACAATTTCTCACCTACTTCCTCATTAAATGCCCATCTTTTCTCTCTCTCCCATGGCCGGCCAAGTGGTGGCTAGGAGAGACACCTCACCTCCCCTTTTTGCACAAAACCCCCTCTCAATTTCTTTAATTGCATCTCCTTTACAAAAATCAAATCCTATATAAACTTTCCTTTACAATTCTTTTCTCTTTTTTCTTCACTTCACCAAGAGATTAGCCCTCACCTCTTCCTTCTCCATCTCAAACTCAACCCTAACTCCAAAGCTCACCTAGGTTTTCATCTCCATCTCTAGCAACCATCTCTACCTTGAATTTGGATCGCATCTCTCTTCGTCGGAAGTATCGCCAAGGATCGAGTGGGTGATACCGTCGACTACGATCTCTTCCGAACTCACATAGAACTTCGATTAACCGTTCGAGGTGAGTATATCTACTCACCAAGACTTGTGAACTCCTTTGTGTACTTGTGTTGACAAATCATGCACACTTGTGACATAAAAATCACATTTTTAGACCCTCAAACAAAACCCTAGAAATCTGTTCTGTTTGCTGTTTTCCCACGATTAGTCGACTAGACCTAGGGACTAGTCGACTAATCCACTTTAGTTGAAACTTAACCTTTTTTGATTTCACAGTTTTAGTCGACTAGACCAGATTTCCAGTCGACTAGAGACCCCTAGTCGACTACCCATTTCTCCCCAGTCGACTCCTGTTTTCCTGAATAAAACATCAACTCTCTGTATCTCAGACTTAGTCGACTTAGGTATCCATTAGTCGACTAGTAGTTCCCTGTTAGTCGACTACCCTTACAACCCTAGTCGACTAACTTTCCCTGAAACAGAACCCAACTCTCTGTTTCCCAGTTTTAGTCGACTCATCCAGACTAGTAGTCGACTTAAGACCCCTAATAGTCGACTAACCCTCCCACCTAGTCGACTAATTCTGACTGTTTGACTTAGTTGATTCTGTTCTGAATTTGGATCTTATTGTTGATACATGTATGGCATATTACTTTTGTTCATGCTTCATAACTGGTACTACATGACATGTTACTTGATAGACATTATCTCATATTACTTCATGACTTGTTATTGCATATCATCGCTCCATAACTTGTTAAAATGTGAATATCACCACTTATCATGCCATCCCTTGAACCAAGCATGATACACTTGACTTTTGCATAAAATGGACCAACTTACACATGGGTCGGGGGAAAACATGCGGATATCGATATGTGTTCGTGTTTATAGTGGCTTTTAGGAATGTTGTGCAACTCATGTTCCGGTCTGACCTGTGGGCCTCCAGGGGACCGAGGGGAGTGCTTGCTCCCTCTATTACTGGTACCATCATGTTAAGGGCATACATAAGTCCCTCCTGTTTAGCCTAGCGGCTGGCTTCCGTCACCAAGCAACGGAACAATCCTGGACCGTTATCCCGGGCATGTACGGGGTCCACTGTAAACATAGTTCGTCGATACAACCGCTGATTTTCAATAACAACCTTGCTTTACTAGGATATGGATCTATGTGCTCTGGGACGCTGGGTCACATAGCTAGATATCACAGTAAGACAAGTAATAATAATAAGATGTTAACTGTAAATCTAATGTATTAGGACTTTATCTCTTCATGCTTTTCATACTTGTTAGCTGATATTCCTTATATGGTTTCATACTACTTATTCATGTCTCTTAGCCACTTGGCTGTAGTCCGTTTATTGTTTATATGTCTTGACTCCTTGGATTTGCACATTCAGATTCCGAAGCTTGGAACGAAGTGGAGCCATCCACAGAGGACCAAGCTTACTTTAGCGAGCAGGCGGACTAGTCCCAGTCCCTTCGTGCCAGACTTACCTTTTGACTCACGAGATCCTCTTTCTACTTGTGAGCTTTTTGTATACATATTTGTATATATTTCTTTTGACTTGGTTATGATGTAATACACATGTATTGTGTAATACTTTATAATATCCTGTGATAACTTTGTATGTGTACTCCTTGTGTTGGCATATGTATTGATACCACGCTTTGTCGTGTACTCTGTTTCTTGTTGTACTTTTTGCTTAGCGTATATACGTGTGGGGCAATTTCTGACCTACGTATATACGTCGCAGTGACGTCCCCGTATCCGTGGAATCGGGGCGTTACATCTTAAAAGAAATTTTTTCTTTAACAATTCATATTTCTTAAAAAGTTGTTGACAAAATATAGCAAGTTCATCATATGACATATCAACATCTTCTTCAAACTCAGATTCAGAATATACCTCAAGGGGATCATCCCCTTGGGCCATGTAACACATGTTAGAAGTAGCACTTCCATCATCCGAGTCACACTCGTTATCATGTGGCGTTTGTTCCTCAAGTGTTTTATATTATAAAAGCCGAATCAAAATTAGAATCCTAAATAAATGTTCATCATTTAGGGTTGACCTCAATGCATGGATGGCTTTTGCATTAGCCTCAATATACTTGCCATTAGCACAATATGAATTTTTAATGGTGGTAAGATAAACATGAATACCTAAGGATTTTAAGTACATAAACATCTTAACTTTTCAAGTTTGAAAGTCAAGAATGTCAAATATGAGAGGTGTCATGAAATTCATGTGTGTGTATGCAAATATTGTGATTAGCAAAAAATGAGAATTTTTAACTGAAGGTTGTTAGACCCAAATCAAGAGCACCAAGCTCTGATATCAATTGTAAGTCACCTAAAGGGGGGAATAGGTAACTAGCTAATCAAACGCCAACTAATACGGAATTAAAAACTATTACACAAACTAAACTAACACATGATGTATAACCAGGAGTAAAGCTGAATTTCCGGTGAAGGGCTCTAAACTATCTCCTCAAGATTTCTCTACATTAAGTGTTGAGGTGCCACTAAAGCTCTCTTGATTAAATACTAGTGTGAGCAAACAATCCAAAGCGTAGATTCAATTGAGCACACAATATATCAAACATATAGAGATGAACAATAAAAGCATGCAAGATATATAAACACAAATGAGTAAAAAGAGAGATGAGCAATCACAAACATGGGAGAATTATTTTGAGGTTCGAGCCACTTGCTTTACATCCCCACCTTCACCACTATGAAGGATTTCTTCTATAAACAATCCCGCAAGATCACTCGGTGCTGCAATACCTACAACGAGCTCTCTCAAAAACTCTTGGACTCGTAAGTCCCTTACTTGTTCCCACAAGAACAACACACGTAAGCTCACTAGCTTGTCGAGATCACACATCTACAATAAGCTCCCTCAAGAACTCAACATAATGCGAACCCACTAGCTCGCCGAGGTCTCAACCTGAACACTTTGTGATCTTTACACTTTGATCACTAACAAAACACTCTCACAACAAGGATCCCAATAGGATGAATATAGCAATAGAAAGCTCAAACTTGTGTGAGAAAATAAGATAGATGTGGAAGTGAAAAACTAAAAAAAAAAGCTTTTGAAAACTCAAGAGAATCACTCTTGATAAATTCTCTTTTGATATGGCAATGAAGCTATAAAAACTTGTTGGAATAATTCTATTAAAGACGGAAAAATAAGCTCTTGAAAAACTTATTTAAAACTCACCCAAAAACTCCATATTTATAGGATAAGAAAAACTATCCACCGTTATGGTTCAAAAACTACCAGAAATGGCCTGTCAGTCGATTGTCTGGTCAACCGACCGACGATCAAATTTCTGACTATTAGAGTCTGGCGGTTAACCACCACAAACCCAAACTGTGCAATAGGTTAACTTTGAGCATAATTTTGAGGCCTAAAACATTAGAATTTGAAAATACATATATACGAAGAATTTGTAGGGCTTCTTTCTAATTCAACTTAAATCAAATCAATATATTTTCTGAGTAAATTGTTATCAATAAAATACTGAAAGGTATCAAATCAAAAACTGTAAACTGTTTTAAAAACAAGAATAGACTTCAACCCAATATTTGACATCTTTAACATTTGAATCAAAAATGATTATTGAATATGAATGTAGCTATAAACATTATGTTTTAAAATGCAATTTAAATCACATTGATTGAATATAAGAATAAAAAGTTATGGTCAGGAAACTATAAGAGTGTCAAGCAGATCAGCAGAACGGTCGGCCACCCGATCGACTGAGAAAACCCGAGAGCTCTATAAACTCAGTCGGTCGACCAGTCGATCGGCCAATCTCTACTGTGGTTATCAATTGGTCAACTGAGCTCAAGTCACATGGGCTTGTGCACGTCGGTCGACCAGTCGGTCGACCGCCAGCAGCCCAAAACCAGTTTTAATAACTTTTAAAAGTACATCTTAAATTCCATAAAATCTATAGAAATAAGTTCATTGAAATACTTTGAAGTACAGATATGTGTGATCAAAAATCAACACATATTACAAACACGTGAACTATTTTTGAAGCATAGAATTTAAAACTTAAATCAAAACCAGTATTTTCAAAAACTATTAACATAAAAGTTATAAAATATTTTGTGTGTGTGTGTATGAGCATGAGTAATCCACAACTAATTTATCCTTTACATTTTATTATAAAATAAAATCTTAACACTTACAAACTAAGACTCAAGTCTTGAAAATCTTCTCTTGAAAATTTTCTTTCTCCATCTTGACTTGGTCCAAACCTTGATCTAAAGAGCTAAACCCCTCTTGAGTACTTGATGCTATCTTTAAAGCGCGAGTTCTTGAATCAATACGTGCTAGTTTCAAAACTTGACTTCGAATCTTTTGTTGAAATTAAACAACGACTAAGATCTTGATAGAAATCTGAAGTTAAATGAGCACAAGATCATTAGTATCATAACTTTATGAGTTAATCATCATTAAAACTAGAGTGATGGGTCTTTGGTCCAACATACATTCTTTTATAGGCATTCAATAATCTTTTCCCCCCTCTTTTCTCTATATTTGGTTCTGAATATTTTGTCTTCTTTGTCATGAAGAAAAATATTTCTGATATCATGTTTGATATATATGCACATATATACTCTTAATATACATTAGAATATTCACAAGTCTTTGTATTTTTCAATGGAAATATTTGTCAACCAAATATTTTGAGAATATATCAATCTTGATGTAACTAATTATTTTTTTTTTACAATCTCATTATGCTAAAGTCATACCCTAGAAAATTGATAGAAGCAATTGTACCCAGTGTTTTACCCATGCTAAAAATGGTTGGCCCAAAAATACATGGGGGTTGGGCTCAAATGAGAGAATGGACTTTAAATTTATATATAATTAAAGAAAGGCTAAATTCTTCAAAATATCATCAACTACTAGGATTTTGCTCAAAAATATACTCAACTTTTTTGTTCTCGAAAATTCCACGAACTTTTTTATGTTTCTGCTCAAAACCCTTCTATTAGTGCTCCATTTAAAATTATGGCTCGTGATTAACATGTGCCTCAATATGATTAAAAAGCCCCTCTTTTAATTTTGCCTCTAAATTTTTGAACTTTTTATAGAAAACACACTGAACTTTCAAAATTTAACCTGAACTATTTTAAACTTATAAATGCATAAAAACTAGCCTCAACTTTAAACTTCAAATACAAACCACCTTAACTTCACAAAATTTTGTTCAAACTACCTTAAGCTTTTGGACAGATAAATGAAGATTATCAAAAAGATTAGTTATACAAACCTATACCAGACAACAATATTCCAACAAAAATACATCAATACATCAATAAATCAATAATCAGAAATACATGAGTGGTGCAGTCAGTAGTTATATGTCCACACGACACTGATTACATCTATCACCTGTGTTAATCTTGAAGGAAAAAAATTTCTTTTTAGGACCTTTGTTTCTTTTATCCATTTCGGCATTCTCTTCCTTGACATCATTTCTAGATGGGTGTGAAAGGTTTCTAGACCTACGAGGTTGGTAGGCGAGAAGGTCCAGACAGTGGTCTTTTTTTTTATCAGTAGTGGGTTGAAGGTCACGTCTGGTATATGGCTGCACAGGTGGGAGCGCGACCGTAAGTTGTTTACTAGCTGGAGCATCGCTTTTTTTTCTTTGGTTTGAGTATCGAAGGATTGGATTATGTTGTCAAGTTTAGCCAGTATGATGTTAAGTTTTGCGGCAATTTCAGCTTCCTTGATCGGAACCATCACAGTGAAGGGGGATTGACTAGATTCTCCTAAAGGTAAGGGAAGACACAACTCTAAATTAGATTTTGAACTACTTTTTTTGTATTTTGAGTTTTATAATTTTTTTTGTTTTGATTAAAGTTCTAAATTCTAAATGCAAATAAAAGTACCTAAGATGCAATTCCTACTTAATTGCACTCTATTACTGTAAAACGTGTATGAGTGTTCAGAAATCAATGATAATATTAATTAACTCACGCTTCACCAACAAGTTATGATCGTTGAGTAGAAAGGATCAAAACTAATATTGCAGCAGATGAGTTTTACAACAAGCAAGCGTAGACTAATCCAATTTAATCGTGAATCAATTAAAGATAATATTGAAAAAACACCTAGAGGGGGGGTGAATAGGTGTAAGTGCTAATCTAGTGAACTAAATGCGCTAAATGCGGAAGCTAATGCAAATTCTTGCAACACACTTAATACAATCAATAAGTGTAGCCGAATTCCCCGTGAAGGGCTCTGAACTAACTCCTCTTGATTCCCCTTGAATGGGTTGAGGTGCTATGTGAAGCTCTTGTTGATTAAGTACAAGTGAGGCACACATAAACAACCAAGCATATAAGATGATATATCAATATGAATGATGCAAGGCAACACAAGCTATGATATGAATGATATGGCAATAGGAATGATGCTTTGCACAATGTAAAGAGAGAGAGAGAGAGAGTTGAGAGACAAGTGGATCAAACGCAAAGGCCAAGATATGTTTCGAGGTTCGAGCACCCAGCTCTACATCCCCGCCTACACCAACGTGTAGGATTTCCAATCCCTATAACGTCCACCGAGGACTCCCACCGAGGGAACCTTCACCGAGAAGAATTTTTACAACAAGGGAGTACCGAACTCCTCTCTCAAACACTGCCTCATAACCGAGGGGTAGGCCCGTAGCCAAACAACAACCAACGCCTCTACCGAAGAGGGTTTACAACCAAACTCCACCTCTCACTAGAGGGAGCAAACCAATCACCCGATCACCTCTACCAAAGAGGGATACAAAGGAATAAGGGTGTTTACAACAAGTGGTTCCAAAGACCACAAACTCAATCTCTCTTTTTCTCTTTTTCACAAAACAAAATCCTAATAGATTAGGATAGGTGATAGCTCAAGTGTGGAAACTAGGTGTTTGGAAAACAAGCAACAAAGAAAAACACTTGGAAAATTCTTGCAAAAGATATAGAATGAAAACCAAGACAAATCTCCCAAAATACTCTTTTCTTTGATTTTTCCAAAAACCTAAAACAAATAAGATGAATTCTTTTTGGCCCAAAAACACTTTTGAAATCTTTTAAAACACTTCAGAAAACTGAGAATTTTTGCTCTTGAAAATCTTGGAGAAAACCTCAAACAAATGGGGTATTTATAGCCCCATTAGAAAACTAGCCGTTAGGCTGATGTGGCAAGCCTGACAGGCTGACGGTCGACCGGCCCGGTCGACCGCCAACGGTCAGAAATGTGACCGTTGGGCAACCACGGTCGACCGCCCCTTCGACCCAAACAAACAGAGAGCTCTGCTCTCAGACCCGGTCGACCCGGACAGTCGACCGTCCAAAGTCTGCCAAACGTGCACAGATCTGTGCACGTCGGTCGACCGGCCCCGGTCGACCGACTTCACCCAAGTCGACTAGGTCAGTTGACTAGTCGAATGATTGAAGCCTGGAACAGAAATCTGGGTCAGAAAAACAGTTTAAAAATATTTGAAAAATCTTTTAACACTTCTAAAAATCCACAAAACTTGTTTTAACATTTTATATTGAAACACAAACAAGTGATAAAAATTTCAAGACATATATCAATCATATCAATTCATTTTTGAGTCTTGCAAATTTTATCAAAACCAACACTTGTATTTATATTAAACTTGATTTTTCAATACATGAATAGGTAAGTCAAAATAAGTTTGTATAAGTCATTTAAGCATGTATGTAAACTAGAATACATCTACTATACATATAATCATATAAACTTGTTTTGATCAATCTATTCATGAAAACCAATTCCAAAACATGAAAACGTGTGTGTTTGTTGTGCACTTGAGCATATCAAGTATACTAAGCTTTACAAATGGATCTAAAACACACTAACTAAACTATGGATACCTAAGTCTTCTTGATGATCTTCATTTTCAAGTTGACTCGATCCAAAACTCCATCCATGGGTTAGATAAAGTGTGATCTTGAAGCTTTGGCCCTGGAATCACCATGAAAAGCTTCTAAACTCCTCGTTGAAGCTAATCACCAACTAATATCTTGGTTAATGATCTGTAACTTAAACAACACAAGATTATTAGTAAACATAACTACATGAGTTAATCATCATCAAAACTAGGGTGGAAGGCCTTTGGGCCAACAATCTCCCCCTTTTTGATGATGACAAAACTCATGGAGTTATATATGCATGGATTAAAGTTAAGCTTCAAAGAAGCTCCCCCTTAACTCATGCATAAACAAATAAACAAAAGATATGTAATGAATGTACATAAACATGTATGCATCAACATGCATAAAACACATAAACATATTCTAGAAGCTCTAGATACCAATTAAATTAATAAAATATTAACAAAAACACTAGATGCTCTAGATACCAATAAAACTTAATATATGCAAAAACATAAGTATGCATATATAAAAACATGTACCAATCATGCATAGAATAATATTTTGGTTTTTATTCATGTTAAACTCTCAAATAATTCTCCCCCTTTTTGTCAATCATCAACAAAGGGGTAAACAATCAAAACAATAAATGAGGGGTAAAAATCTTTCTCCCCCTTTTGTCAATCAAAACAATAAAACAATGTTCTTCCCCTTTTTGTCTAAAATAAAACAAGGTCAATAAGGGGTGACAATCAATTAGGATATCAATTGAAAATATGTCAATGAAGTATCTTGATACCAATTGAAAATAAACAAAGATCAATAAATGTTATATGCTATATACATTCATGAAGAGGAAGACGCTAAGTTAGCTTCCCTACACATATGCATTACATGAAGGAGGGATGTTAAGCCCTAATTCACATAACACACATTATGTAATGCATAAGAGGAGATGTGAAGCTCCCCCTACACACGTGTACCACATAAAGAAGAGATGTTAAGCTCTTCAATACACATTACACTCAACATGAATCTATATGTAGAAGAGATGTTAAGCTCTCCTTGCATATAATCAATATAAATCAAAACTTTTGTATTTTTCTTTAAACAAAATTTTTAGATACCAATTTAAAACATAAGACATTTTGATATCAAAACATAGTATTTATCTTTTTTAAGAATATGATATCAATTTAACTTGTTATTTATATATATTTTTTATCATAAAGCGAGGGAGTGAAAGGCAAATACCAATTGAAATATGAAAAACGAATTTTCTCCCCCTTTATGAAATACCAACAAAAAGTATGCGTAGGCTTGTAATAAGATACCAATTGAAAAACTAAATCAATTGAAATAAAGTTGAAGC
Source organism: Agave tequilana (assembly GCA_038442645.1). Lineage (NCBI taxonomy): Eukaryota > Viridiplantae > Streptophyta > Magnoliopsida > Asparagales > Asparagaceae > Agave > Agave tequilana. Next base: position 2,359 of record JAVJIF010022978.1, on the reverse strand, counting down.
TCAAGCTCTAGCATAAACAAAATTTGTGAAAATTTATATCTTAAGCACAAATAAAACAAGTATATGTGTATGAAATAGAATGAGTACCAATCACTAATAGATGATACCAATTGAAAATATACATACACAATAAACATATGAGTATACAAAAGATCAAAATGATACCAATTGAAAGAGTTCAATGATACCAATTGACATAACAATAAGTTCAAGTGTATACATCATATTACAATACCTCCCAATCAAGGTTCAAGTTTTAAATGATTTTCATTTTAAAGCATATATGAACATGATCTCCCATCCATCCTCCCATAAAGGGTAGGGGTTTTCAAAAATATTTGAAAATAAGCTTTGTTTGAAAAACTCTACCAAAATGAAGAATACGAACTAGTTAAATGGAAAATCTTTTAAACTAGTACGAAATCCTTCAAGCAAGGAATATACTAAAATAATTTTCATAAAACACATGTAAATCACATAGCACTTAAAAACACTCAATATTCAATAAAGTCCATACAAGCTCATGAAAACATACTTATGAGAAATATCTTAAAAATTGTGAGCGTACAAGTAATGTGTGATATGGCATTATGAAATTTCCAATTAAGCTCAAAATTCCTTGAAACAAGAAAACATGAAAATCATTAAGACTTATTTAATCTTCAAGGTATATGTATGTCTTATACAAATTAAAGTATACATACATATCCAAACACAACGAGTCCATATATAGATTTGTATGAAACATAAATGACTCAAGGGGTATACATGTATATCTTAAAGTTTGGCAATACAAACATATACATGAATGAAACACACAATCATAAAACAAATCCAAAAATATGAATACAAGTCTAAAATGTATGAATCATCAAAACTAGACTATACTAGAACATTTAATGGGTTCAAATAAATATTCAAGCACAAACATATATAGATGTATTTGTGGCCCACTATATGTACAAGTATACATCTTCTAGTTTTAATGAAAACTAATATCTAAACATATATTCAAAACATGAAGCATTAAAAATAAATATAAAATCATCATGATAAAACTAAAACATGATTACTATGTAAATTCACATGTATTAGATTCATGATGTACATTATAGCTTAAACAAAAGTGAGAACACTAAGTATGGGTTCATATAGCATGTGTGTCTCAAATACTATACATGTATGTCAAGAATCTAATTAACATGACATTTTCATACTAATCACTAAACAATGAAACATGCTATAAACAATGAATATTAAAAGCATGAAAATTAAAATGGGAGTAAAGGATTGTCACCAAAACCGAAGAAGCAACTCTCCTTGTCTCCAAAACATGGTTGTCATCTCCACCAAACCTCCCGTGAAAGTGATGCATCCAATTGATAAGCTTTAAGTACGGAACGCATCCACTCCAAGGTACGGCAACTCTCACGTCATGTGAGAGCCCACACCTACATCAAAAATAATAGGAGGGGTGGTCTTTGGTACCCATACTCTTTTGGGTCCATGGGGGTTAGTACCTTCTCTAACCCAAACAAAATTCTTTGCTAAATTTGAAAACATGTATTTTATCATAAACAAAATTTAGTAAGGTGGCCCTTACGTCCACAATGTGTACATGTGTACACATGAGCATACAAAGTGTGATGGTGTCCTTGAGGAGCATGTATATGCCGTGGAGGGTGCACATGCATAAAGGATGGAACTTGTTTCTTTCGAACAAGTTTCCAAATGTGAGTGGTTCATGGGCACATTGGCTCATAGTGGAGCCCAAACAATCCATTTTCTTCTTAATTAAATTTATATCATTTTCAATCAAAGAAGAAGTGGAGCATGCAAGGGGTGATCTAGGTGAAACTACCCTAGCATGGCAAACATGTGCACCAATCTTATTTTGCAAAACAATATTTTTATCTAAACAAACATTCAACTCATTTGAAATAGAAATAATTTTATTTTTCAAGGAGTTATTTTCTTTAACAACAAATTCAATTTTTGAGACAAAACTTTATTTTTCTTCAAAACATTTTCACAATCATTTTTAGTTTTCAAAAACTCATTTTCTTTAAGTGCAAGTTCTAATTGAGATCTCAATGAATCCCTTTCATTATAGACCTCAACCTTCTCTTGCAAAACATTATTAAGTTTAGAAGACAATTTTTTCATTTTCTTTATTTAAAGCAAAAGTCTTCTTTTTCAACACATTATATTTTTCTATTAATTTTTTCACAAACAATTGATAGTTCTTCATTTAAAGCATGGGGATCAACATAATCAGTTGAAGAACTAGCACAATCATCATTATCTAAGTGGGGTTTCTGAATGTACCTCAAGGGAGTCATTCCCTTGGATCATTAAG
>JAVJIF010022977.1:0-20568 GCA_038442645.1 Agave tequilana | reverse complement strand
TTTTATCAAAACTTATTTTGGATTTATTGTCAAAAATATAGATATATCATTTATATGTGTATTGGATTCTATCATACACCTTATGCTTTAAATATGTTTCAATATCTTATTTTTGCATTTATACAAGTTTTGGAGAAAACGAATTTTCATTTCAAAATCTAAATTTTAGAAAATATATATTTTGTTTTAAGCCTCAAATTCTATACCTCAAAAATGGTTCAAATTATTTGCAATATGTGTTGATTTTTTTATCACAATATTTGTACTTCAAATATTGACGTGAAATTATTTTTGTGGATATTATGGAATTTTATGGAGTTTATGGCTGTTTTAAAGTTTCATTTTAAAACCTATAGAAGCTGTTTTGGGCTGCTTCGGCCGATCGAACGGTCAACCAAATAACGACGTGCACAAGGAACGTGCACAAGCCCAAGTCCTTGGGTCGGTCGACCGATCGATCTACTGTGTTAAAGAGCGGTCGACCGATCGGTCGACTAACTGGATCAACCCAGCTCTCGGGTTGGTCCAGGCGACTGACGGTCGACCGGTAGGCTTTTTTCCTTGGGGACGGTCGACCGGCGGTTGGCCGCTAACCCCAACGGTCATTTTTATGATCGAATGGCTCGGTCGACCGGCAGGGTCAGTTTTGACCTAACCTGAGCCCCAACGGCTAGTTTTTAGAACCCTTATAAATTGGGATTCTTGAGGCCAGTTTTAAACAAGTTTTTCAAGAACAATTTTTTTCTTCTTCTCTAGTGTTTTTTAACAAGTTTTTAAAAGAAGTTTTTGTGTCAAAACTCTTACCTTTTATTGTTTCAAAGTTTTTGAAAAATCAAAGAAAAACACTCCTTTGGGAATCTATTTTGGTTCTTCATTTCCCTATCTATCAAGAAATTTTTTCCCAAGAGTTTCCTTTGTATTTCTTTTCTAAACACTTTGTTTCCTCACATACTTTAGTCATTCATCTCAAAATTTATCCTCGAGGATCTTGTATGTGAGAGAAGAGTTATTTGTGATCTTTCAAGATCACCAAGTATAATTTGTGATCATTGGATCACCAAGTTGTAAACTTTTCTTTGTTTCGTGCCTACTACTTCTTGCGTAGAGGTGTGAGAGAGTTGGAGTCGTGTACTCCGGTATGTAAGTTATAATTTCTCGGTGGAGATCCCTTTGTGGAAGGTCCTATGTGGACATAGTGAAAATCCTTCTATGTGAAGCCGAGGACGTAAAGCAGTGGCTCGAACCTCAAAACATATCTTTGTGTTTACGTTTGATCTTCATCTCTCAACTCTCTATTCTTTATATCTTGCATTGCTTTTATTGCTCATACATATACATGCTTAGTAATGTTTGTGTGCTCATACTTGTGTTCAACAAGAGAGCTATTGAAGCTCCTCAACTCTTAGTTTAGAGAAATCGTGAGAAGAAGTTTCAGAGCCCTTCACGGGAAATTCGGACTCACTCTTGGTTACACGTTGTGTGTTTGCAATTTAGTTTTAAATTTCATATTATTTGTTCTAGATTAGCACTACACCTATTCACCCCCTAGGTGTATCTAGAAAAAACAGCCACAAAGTTCACAAACTTTGGGCATTCCAAGGAGAAGAGAGAGAGAGAAAGAAATTTCTTCTTAAAAAGAGAACTCCAACACTTGTCGTGTTCAAGTGGAGTTATCTTACATCCTCATGATCTAAAAGAAGCTTATCGTTCAGCGGTCAATGGAGAATAAGCTTCACTCTCTATCACACGAAGAACCCAGTCTAAATAAAGGGGAGGTTCAAATATTCTTCCCTTCTTTTGTAATCGGATTGTATCCATTGTAATTTTCTTTACAATTAATAAGAATTTTACTTCGCATTTTTTTCGACCAAACAATCACCAACTGCTAGTTATCTATTTTCTTATGTCATAGTTTGTTTTTGAGTACTTGTCTTTTTTTATGTGGATTTTAGTATCACAACAGTTATCCCTCGAAATACTCTTTTGTAAAACTCTATAAATAGGCATCAGACTTATTTTTTTTTTAGGCAATGATTAAATAAACTTTTCAATTAAAATTTCAAAGCTTCGAGGGTTCTTGAGATTGGGGTGTGAAGTTCATGGCGTAAGAAGTGCGAAGCTCGTGATGCAAAGGGCACGAAGCTCAAATTTATCTGGTTATTTTCTCAAACCTTAATTTTTTCCTCAAAACCCTAGTTTTTTTTTTCCTTTTCCTTGATTTGAAGGTGATTGTGATCCTATATTACATCAGTTTTGTATATGATGAGGACATCACCGACTGCTAATTATTTTCTTATGCCTTGATTTATTTTTTAGTAGTTGTCTTTTTTTATCTGGGTGTTTAGTTCCAGATCAGTTATCTCCCAAAAATGCTCTTTTGTAAAAACTTATAATAGGCATGAGACTTATTTTATTATTAGGCAATGATTAAGTAACTTTCTAGTTAAAATTTCAGAGCTTTGAGAGTTCTTGAGATTGGAGTGGGAATTCGTGATGCAAGGGGTGCGAAGCCTATGGTGCAAGAGGTGCGAAACCAAAATTTATCTCGTTCTTTTCTCAAACCCTAATTCCTCTTCCCTCGAAACCCTAATTTTTTCCTTTTTCTTGATTTGAAGGTGATTGTGATCTTGTACTACATCAATTCGGCATTAGAGTCAGGTTTCAGGGCTTGTTTGGTTAAGGTGGAAGTGAGGAAGTAAGGAAGTGAGGAAGTGATGATAGTTCCCTTTGGAACTTGGGAATTGGTTAGTAAATTTTCGGTGTTTGGATGTTATTGGGAAGTGTAGTTTGAAAAATGTTATCTTTTCCGGTGTTTGGATAGTAATGTGAAGTGGAAGTGAAAAAGTTGACCACTAAGTTGACCGCAAAATAATATTAAAATAAATTTTAATTAAGAAAAATAAAAAATGGACTGTAATTAAAATGTAAGTGAAATTTACATGATCAAAAAATTAACTGTTTTGCGCTACAACTTATTACAAATGAGATTTACATGATCACAAAATTAACTGTAGCACTCTGGAAGTGAGGAAATGATTGTGTAAAAGAGAGAACAGAAAAACAAAAGGGGTTTTCTTATTTTCCTTTTCCGGTGTTTGGATAGATAAGGAAGTGATCAATTATACTTCCTCATTTCCTTACTTCCGCCCACTTCCTTCAAACCAAACACCCCCTCCCTCAATCCCCTTCAAAATTTTCTCTTTTCTCTTAGAATCCTAGTTCTAAATCTGAAACCCAACTAGATCCATTCCAAAAAAATTACTATAGCAAAATTCCCAAAAAAAGCCCTTCGAAAAACACAAAATAAAATTTTCCAAATTACACTGTTTATTCATCTCTCTAACTGTATATCTTCCTTCTCCAAAATTTCGTAAAAAAAAAAAATGATTCCAAAAATTTTCATAAGTCTACTGTTCATGTTCTCCATCTTCTCTTCTCCTCTGCCTCCAAATCAAAAACCACCACAACCACCATCATCATCTCCATCATCAACATCCTCATAACCGTTCACCATCATCTTCACCATCAGCTTCCATTCTCCTTCTTCCTTTTTATCAAGACCTAGAAAGCCCGCCGCCACCCCAGGCCAGCCTCTTCCACCGCCGCCGCCGCCACTTGTGGCCAGACCCCCAATATACCTCTGCCACCACCATCTCAACCAGCCACCGCTACCATGCACTACAGTCAGCCCACCAACGCGAACACCCCAGCCGATCTCGTGCCGACACCACCACTCTCAAGAGCCCGCTGCCACTCTGATCTCCCCGAATATCTCCACCGCTCCATCACCATCGACGACAGCAAGATCACCATCTCCACCTACTCCGACATCATTTCTGCCACCAAATCGTCATCTCCGCCACCTACCACCCCGCCTCATCCTCCGTAATCGCAAACAGCCATGTCGCAAATCCTTTCACCTCGCGCCGCCACTTCCAGTCTAGAGAACTCATCGCGTCTTCAGCCTTTCGCCCAGAACCTCCTCCTCATCGATACGTCGTCGCCGCCACGCTGTCGTCATCGTTTCATCGTCATCGCCCTCATCTTGCAGTGCTCCGCCGCCACCTGAAAGAAGCTTAAAGCCCTAGATCTCAAAGTCTCGAGCAAGAGAGGGAGAGCAGTGAGGAGGATTCACTAGATTTATTGGGTTTGATTTAAAACCCAACCCGAATTCAATAAAGTTAGATTGTGATTTGAGTGGTCAAACCCGCTAAATTCCGACCCGCTGCAACCAAACCTGACCTGCCACAACCCAGACCCGACCCGTTCGCACTCAATCTCAAGCCAACTCAGTGAGATAACTCAACGAGTCAACTCACTGAGTCGACTGAGCCAATTCAACTCAGATCCAGTTCAACTCAGTTACAACAGCCTGTACAATCTCAGTCCAGAGCCCGTTTCTCGCTTATTCGGAGTCCATTTCGAGTTCTGTTCGAAGTGTTGGGTTCGTGACTGAGCCCTGAAGCCACTACAAAGACTTCATAACACTTGAGCAGTATATCCGATCTTCACGAGCCCGTATTTGGTGAGGTACAGCCCCCTGCAGTAGAAAATCAGCGTTTCAGGCACATTTTCAGCTCGATTTGAGTGCAGTTCGAACCATTGAGATTCTTAGATAACCTCTGCTCTTTATGCACTTAATTTTATTCATGAGATTTTACTTTTGTGGTAAATCATATATACTGATGTTGATGAGAAGAAAATTGAAAGGGATATGTATGCTGCTCTCCCGTACTTTTTGAGTTTTAATGATCAGGATGGATATGAAAAGTGAGATAATCAACTTGAATTTTTTTTCAGATATTTCTCTTAGACACCTGCGCAGAGTGTCCCTATGCGTAAATAAAACTAACTGGGAGAAACTTATGTTTGTGAGAAGACAATCATAGTGACTGTCGACACTGGCTTGTCTTACAAAAGCTTCGTCATACTCGATATGCTCCCCACCTGAAAGGACCACAATTTAGCAATCTAATTGCTGAATGTAAAGAGATTCTCGTTGAATGGTGAAGACGCTAGAAAACAATGCGATAGAGATTCAGAACCAGAGCTAGAAATGACGCTGAGCTGGTTACACTACAAGAAGATTGACATTTAAAGAGATCCCTCAAATTTCGACACAAACTTCATACTTCACAGCGTAAGAAACTCAACAAAAGAAGACTGTGGCTTCACAAACAGCCAAATCAGCAGCCACACAGGATTTACAAAGGCACATACTACACCGAGTAACAGTTCTTTCAGAAAAAAGGAAGGGGAAAAACGGAGAAAGTAAGAACACATTTTCTCTATGATTTCACAGGAAACACCATAAACAAGATGCAACCAAAAAACGTTGAGTAATGCAAAAAAAAAAAAAAAAAAGCAGGCTTCAGCTGCTGCCTGTTTATGCAATCTCTGCTGGGGGGATACTTGTTTTACTCAGAATACCCGGCTAAAAATTCAGCAATCACGGAAAATCCATCCCTCGAGTTCTTCACTTGCTGGAAAAACAGATCCTGATCTTTTGCGTTTTGCTCCAAGTTTCTTTTAGTCTCCAAGACCGATCTGTATTCAGGAGCACACTCTGGACATTCTTTCTCGTTGTCCCCAAGGCATCGAAGGTGAAATGAGTGCATGCACATGAAATGAACTGCAGGAAGATCAAGAGTGAAGGTGCAGGCTGTGCACTTGCTGAGCTGAAATATCTTTGCATTAGTCCTGAGCTCCTGTATTTCCTTCCTCATTGAAGCAGTATCTTCCTGCATGATGAAAATATGAAATGAGTGGTGCATTACATAAACAAGATTGCTTACAGGTTTCATGAAACCTGTTTTCCATAATTTATCTTGCAAAAAGGGGGAGAATAAGCATGTAATTGTCAAAAATCATTGATGCACTGAAATTTGTGCATAGCTTAATTAATTTTCAAGGACTTTATGGCTTAAATTGATATGGTCTTTGGTTTAGTTATCTAAAACAGCACCGAGAATCCAAGATGCAATTAAAACAGAATAGTCTCCAACAAATTCGTAAGAGTTAGATATTCTAATGCAAATGAATAAACTACTCATGCATTAATATCTATCCCTCAAGAATGAACCAGTGGAACATCATATCCATGCGGAAATAAAATCCATGGTACACTAAACTGGACAGAAATATAAACAAACCAGTAAAGCATCATAGCCACATGGCAAGCAATGGAAAAAGAACGACCAAATACAGATGACCAATTCATAGATCGTAATAACAACTCAAAGAGGATGCAGTGAAGGAATATTTCATGACAGTAAGACGAAATCCAATAAAAGTACAAGGATGAAAAACAGAAGGTAAAAACTGAACAGAAATAAACTGCAGGCTTTGGTGCTCTGTGCAGTTTTCAAGCCCTCAGCAGCGAAAGGATGGTACCAACATGTATTTTATGTTCTCTCCCAAAACAAGGGAATAAGCAAATAAGCCCAAAAATTCTTCATAGACGTTCCTTGAGGCACCCCATGATTTTTGTGTGGGTGGGGGGGTGGTGGTGGTTTTTTTTTTTTTTTTTTTTTTGAGTGTGTGTGGGTGGGTGGGGGAAGGTATGAGATTAATCTACAAAAATAGACTGAGTGCATCTTCTGCCCTCTATTTTGCCATTGGGATATGGGCCAAATTTCAAAGGAATAGTACCGGAAAACAAAGTAATGTGGAGCACTAAGGAATATGTGGTTGAAAAAGTGTGTATATTCACTTTTTAGATTTACTAGAAAGGCCCCAACCCCACAAAAAAAAAAACCCCAACACCAAACACCAACACACACACACAGTGCGCGCGCGTGCGCGCAAGAGACCAAGGGTCAAGTGCAGTCCCAGAAAGGTGGACTGACATACATACAAAGACATATGTATGAATACATTATACACGCATGCATAAGCACAGAGACACACCCAAGAGAAGGTTCAATGCAGTCCAAGAAATATAAAAGTAAAGAAGTGATGGGGCCAATAGAACAGGGCAAAATGGCAGGAGGAGAGAGCGTAGCATGGAGGGAGGAAAGTAGCAACCATACAGAACTACAGCTACAACTAGAATTGACTTGAGATATTTCTCAACGATTGTCAGATTACACTTGAAAATTTTAACTGGGACTGTTAATCAAGTTGTTTGTGTCCTATATATATGACGATCTGCCAATATCAGTAGTTATGAAAAGTAGCATACAATGGCACAAGGGCAGGATACTGTCCACTATTCTGAGTACTGGTAATAAATGAATAATACTACAGGGACATAACATAAAACAAGTCCAAAATTCAGTACTTCGGTTTATGCTGAGTCCATATATAGAACACAATGTGTCAGAGACAGCAATGTTTCCAGGAAATGCACAAATAAATTTTACTTCTCTCGCACCACTATGAAGTTAAAATAAATAAAAAGTTTTGCATTTACACCTTTCAAGATTTTCTTATTTCAAATATACTGTTACTGACAGCTCTCTATAAAAATATATATAACTTGCAACATACCCCGGTAAGGTGTTTCAATCATATTCACCATTTCTCTCTAGAATTGATTTTTATATATATGCATATATTTTTTTTGTCTATGTAGCATGGACACTCCTATCATAGAGCATGTCGTGTCCGAAACGTGTCCGACATGTGTCATGTGATGTTTTTAAGAATTCGTCACATGTCCGTGTGCCATGTCCATTTCATGTTGTCATACCCGTACAACATAGTTTTTCATTGTGCTTATTAGCCCTCATTCTTAATATGTACACTCATAGTAGCGAAAGTTACATGTAGCCATTGCTTGGTATTCCAAAATGACATCACTCTCTCCAATGTTCCGTTGACATGTAAACTTAAAAATAAAAGATACATCTGTCTATTCCTTCATATGCCATGATGTGAAGGTTTAATTTCTGGAACATTGCATATGGTTTTGTGGACAGAGACATGACTTTGTGTTCTGACTAGGTACAGGGTATTGATTGCAGTGGTCCTTGGAAGCCTCAACATGATGAGATCCCATGTACATTTTCATTTGTCTATTTACATACAGGCACATGCGCACACGCATAAAAAGAACTAGTATATAGTTGTCTATGTTGAGTTTTGTGTTTTATCTCAAAGAATCTTAAAGCATGAAAGAATGCTTGATTTACTATATTATTTTTAACAAAGAAGGAATATAGCGCTCATCTTGTGCATATTCTATATGAACAAATTAGGCAAGTTTATTAGATACGAACAAGTGTTTGATGAGGGTTCATACATTTTTCATGTCTGACATGGATGGGCATGCTTAACTTCTACTGGAGAGAAGCGTCTTGCATATCAAATTAGGCACAGTCAAGATCAACTGGGGAAAATAGTCAAATGGGAGGCGGACAAAGATATACGTAAACATAAAAAAAAAAACATAAGCTGTGTAACCATACCAAGTTGAAGGTAGTAACCCATACAAAGTTGTAGTATTGGGGCAGAAGGCTACATCTTACAAAAAATCATCCAAGGCAAAAGCAGAATGGAAAATCCATCATAATGTAAAGGAGAAGCCATGAAAATCAGCTTCTTACACATATATAATTATGGCAGAAAAAGTTCAGTGGTTGGAACCAATGTGGTTTTTACTACCAGCAGAGCTCAGAGCGAAACAAGGCTCAGAAAATGTAAGATATAAGCAATAGAGAACTAACAAGAGGGGAAAAAGTGGTAGACTTATTAGGGATGTGCAAAGAAAATGGTGAATGATGGTGGATTAGGACGGGCAAAGAAACAAACCCTTACACTGGAAACTTCTTCATTTAAATGCTTTAAATGATAAATTATATTAGTTAAACAGTTGGTGCACTACTTAACATCTTCAGCAAAATCTAATTTAGAAAATCCACCATGGGGATAACATGTCCAACTTATCAAATGCATTCCACCAACAGATGCCGCAAGTGTGCATATGGTATAGTGCTTTCAAATTCATATATTTCAATTTGGTTGTTAGTTAAAGAGAGAATCAGATATAATATGCATAATATCTCCAGGCTACATTAGATATCTGTAACAATATCCAAATAAACCTATGTGAACATTTACTGCATGGATAGAATCAGAATACAAAACTTAGTAACTATTGAAGCTCTTTCAAGCTATATATAGTACCTCCCCGCTAAAAAGAACAGCCTGATCTACATTGTCCCGTTATTCGATCTTCCAATTACTCATCTCCTTCACCTCAAGCCCATCACCATTCAAGCTAAATTCTCAAAAGGACTTAGTAGACCACTTTAGAAAGTCATAATCCCACAATTATCATATGGATTCCATCAACAAATGCCGCTAGCATGTATATAGTAGTGTTCTTTTAGAGACACATAATTGCATCTAGGTTGACAGTAAAAAGAGAGAAATCAGGATACATGATTTCACAAGGTCCCCGGGCAATATCAGTTATCTGCGAGAAAATCTGCATGTAAACTTATAGAGTAATAGCAGCATGTGCATAACATTTTTCATGCATGGATAGGATTTAAATCTGTTTTCCAACAGCTATCTGAGCCCTATGCTCCATTGGCTGGGAGAAGGCTTCAACGATGATGGTTAATTTCTGAGCATACATCCTCCTGTCAGTATGTATTTCGTATTTTGGGTCCTTTGGTATTTAATATAAACAAGAGAAATGAGCGAAAGGTTCAGGTTCAGTTGAATTGTATTCATCTATTTCTCTTTTGTTTTTCCTTCTTTTTTCTTTCGCTTCTTCGTCTGTTTTTCTTACGTTTTATTTTGATATTCGACATTTTTCACTCTATCATGTTTTACAATTTCAAAATAAACTGAACCAACAAAATACAAACTTAGTGACACGTAAGGCACCTCCTAAATCCAAAGAAATGCAGGTCATAAGTACCTAGAAGTATCTGCTTGAAAGAATCTGTCATCTCATCTTATTTGATCATCCAGTTTGCCTATCAATGTTCACCACGAAACACCACCAAAATTTAGCTAAATTTCTCCAAAGACTTTAAAGAAAATATTCTCTTTGTTTCAAATCTCTACAATGTTCTAAATGTCAGATGTCCTCCTAATGTCAAAAAGCAAAATGTAATGTCAGATTGCAGATATCGGAAAAATTTCGGTGACATTTGCTCAATTTCGGTGTCAATTTCGGAAGTCATATATATATCATATAGTATGTCCTAAAAGATACATATATGATATATCAAGGCAATATATATTTAAACCATCTTGTTTAGGGTATACTTACCTCGACAACTTGCATTAAAGCACGTTTTTGGCAAAAAAAACAGACAACATGCTTTTGCTACGAACAGGAACTTCCAAAGTATCTTGCAGCAGATTAAATAACTAGATGCAAAAACAAATATAGAGTTGTAACATCAGTAACTATAAGATCCAATCTTAATAACACCAAATTGTTGTAGAGTTGTAACACTAGTAAGTATAGGATCCAACCTTCAATCTCCCGCACACACCTGCATAAACTTCTTACTGGGGGGAGGGACTTAGAAATTGGCTCAGATAGGGATCATCACCACCAATTCTTCTTACTCGTGGGAGGGACTTCGAAATTGGCTCAGACAAGGATCATCATCACCAATTCTTCTTACTGGGGGAGGGACTTCGAATTATAGGGGGAAGGGCTTCGAATTATAGGGGGAAGGACTTCAAATTGAAAGCCCGACATTCAGAATCACAAATGATAATGCAGTTCAAAACCACAACAGACAACACCATAAACCCAAAAATCGCAACATATAACACCAAAAACCCACAAAAACATTAGCCTGTTACAGAGAAGAACATATGGCTTGAAACATGCAGCAACCACAGACATAAGGATCTTTTGTAATCTTCAGTTGCGAAACTTTCGCAGTAGCTTCTATGTAAGGCTTAGTAAATTCATCATTTCCCACAACCGCAATACATGAGTGTTGCTCTACAACGGAGCATCCAAGCCTTTTAAAAACTCACAAACTCAAACCATAAAGTTCACAAACCAGATAGTTATGCCCACATCATTGCCCAAAAATACTACGCACAAGGAAAGGAGTACCTATTTAGAGGGTGTAGAGCTTGAAAGCGCAACGCTAAGGTCCAGAGGACGATGACGCAGTGCAGAAGGTGGCGACCTGGGCTAGAGATCGACAACTGGTCCCGAGAGACCAGCAGAGATAGAGGGGATCTGGAGATCCTAACTAAAATTTTGTTGTAGAAATCAAAAAAAATGGTTCAATTGACGAAATTGAAAATTATTCAATCCAATATAACTAAATTTTGTTGTTAAACTAAAAAAAATTGGATCTAATTCTAAATTTTGAGGTTAAATTAAAAAGAAAATAAAAATTAGGCCATTTAAGAATTAGGACTTGAAAATAAAAAAATCAGAACAAAATCATCAAAAATGACAAAATAAAAGAAAAATTACCCAAAAAAGAAAAATAATTGCAGAACTTGCCTGAGTTGCCTCGCCATGGCTCGCAGCTGGTTTTCGGGGCTTGGCATGGCTTCTTGAGTCCTCGTTGGAGCTCGGTGAGACCTTGTCAGGGCTGGTCGAGCTCTCGCAGCCTCGCCGAAGGTTTGGAGAAGGCGAGGGCGATTCGGGGGAAAAGAGAGCCAGAGAGTCGATTTGGGGATGACGAGGGTGAGGTCGAGTAAGAGAGACCGTCGATTTGGGGAAGACGAAGGCAAGGTGCTGTCGATTTGGAAAGATGAGGGTGATTCCTCCTCTCTCGTCAATTTGGGGCTACGAGTGTGCCCTAAATCTCCCCCTCCTCTTTTATATATATAACCAGGTCGGATGTTAGACTTGGGCTAATGGGTTCAAATCCAAAAAAACAAAAGCAAATGTCGGCCGACATTTTGGAACCACAAACTCGATCAAAATGTCGGAAATTCGCCATATTTTCAGCGCCATTAACCTCGTTTCGACTTTTGAAATTAGATAGACGATATCTTGTCGGCCACATGCAATTCCCGACATTTCGGCTGAAATTTCGGAATGTCAGATAACATTTAAAACATTGAATCTGTAAAGCCTCAAAACATCAACACAAATTCAATTTAGCCAGTAATTCAAAATTAAGCTTTGGTCCTGTTTGGCAACAGTCTTAATCCTTTAATATTTAGCCTCATATTATATCTGCCATTTGACAAGTATTGTGATTAAAGAAACCACAAAATCTGGTTGAAGCATCATAAAATAATTCAAGAAATTATGGTAGACATAAATTGAACACTAGTAGTCCGGACACAAAAATAATCTCCCTGTCAGAGACAAATAGTGCATTGCAAACGAACTCCTGAATCAAGAATCAACACACTAATAATGTGCTCGAAATACATCGTAACAGCCCAAAGTTCTCGGTTGCAAACATCTAATTCAGCACATAAACAATAGATATGCTCACCTTAACAACATTTTTCGTAATCTCAATATAGTATTAAGATGAATACTTTTATTGACAATTGACATTCTCACCTTAACAATGCTCTTTGTATTCTCATACAATATTAGGTTAAATACTTATATAGACAGTAGACATGCTCACCTTAAAAAATTTCTTTGAATTCTCATACAATGTTAGGTAAATGTTCCAGCAGAGGCATGCTTAGAGCACCGTGTGGAGTATACTTGAGATAACGCTACAATATTTTATATCAGGGTCATGGTACTCAGGACTAATCAACCAGATTATTGATGAGGCAACGAGATTGCAAACAATCAAAGCACAAGAGGGGTGTGTACTCTTAATGCCAAATATTAAGCAAATGAGGCTACAAAGATGTACAAGGAAGAGAGATGAGTTTCTATTTTCAACTAGATGAAAACAACTAGCTATATGGCCTAAATTAAAATAGGGTCTAAAAATAAATATGAAAATCAACAAAATTAAATACATTCATGCATCATAAATAGATTAGGTTCATCCCCTTGACTGCATCACAAAATACGAAGTGTTTGTTCATTTCATGAAGAGTATTGTCCAATGTATCCGAAACACGAAGAGTTTGTAGTTGGGTTCAATGTATCTTGAGAAGTTGAAGAGACAAACGAAATATGAAGGAGTCTAGCTTATATTTCCAACAGCCTCCCTTAAGCTAGACTACCACCATGCCAAACTTTTTCTTCATCTTCTTGAAAACATCATACATGCTTGTAGAATTTCCAGTAAAAATGAGATCATCAACAAATAAGCAAACCATCAAGAATTTACCTTGATCACCTTCATTGATGTAGAGATTATGTTCAAAAAGACACTTTTTGAAATCATCCTTCATAAAGGAGCCATCAATGTGATTATACCATGCTCTCGGTGCTTGCTTAAGTCCGTATAATACTTCACACCTTGTTTTCTGCACCATTCTTCACTTAACCATGTGGTTGGTCCACATCATGGTTCACAGTCGCGGTCTCGGCCGCCGACTCAGTGGACACTGAGACGGATCGGTCTCGACGACTCGGATCGGTATCGGGTGATACGCGCAAAACGCTACATAGAAAACTCAAAAAATTTTGAAAAAATCAAGACAAATCTTAAAAAAATGTAGACATCCACATTTATGTATCACATATCCAAAATATATCACCTAGCATACTAAATATAAAGCGAAAGCATAAATACACGCGTCGACGGTATAAGCATATCAAAATACATGCACAATATATTAAATTGCACAAATTACATTCATAAATACATGCTAATGTAATTATTTTCACATTGAATTACGATGAGGCACAAAATCATCATAATGCCGAGTCGACCGAGTCAACTCTGATTCTCGGCCGAGTCGGTCTCCTCTGAGTTGAGTCGACCGACTCGTGACTCGGACTCGTCTCGGAGCGGGCTGAGACGAATACGACTCGGCCGACTCGTCTCCGACTCGGCCGAATTTTTGAACTATGGTCCATATAGACCTCTTCTTCTAGAAAACCATTCAAGAATACTGATTTTACATCCAACTGACAAACTTTCCATCCCCTTTATACTGATAAAGCTAGCACATTTTTTATGGTTTCAAGACTAGCAACTGGGGCAAATACTTCTTGGTAATCAATATCAAATTTTTGGTTGTAACCTTTCACCACCAAACGAGCCTTGTATTTGTCCACTTCACGTTGTGAATTTAGCTTGGTCTTGTAGAGCTACTTCACATCAATAACCTTTTTCCCTCTTGAAAGCTCCACAAGCTCTCATGTTTTGTTTCGGATGGCATCAATTTCTTGATCAATAGCATTCTTTCACTTCTCTTCTTTTGAAGCATCTTCAAAAAGAATCGGATCAGCATCGGCGAATAAAGCAAAGTTCACCAAATCTTCATCCTAATTGTTTCTTGAATCTTCATAAATCTCTTTTAGGCTCTTTGTTTTTGGGTAATACTCGAATTTGTCGGTGAAGACGTGGATGGCGACTATGAGGGTGGTGAAGACAAAGATGGAAAAGAATGAGGAGAATAAAGTGGAGTGTACACATCTTCATCATCAAACTGAATTTGTTTTTCTTCTTCCATATCGACACAAGAGATTTTCCTTTTGGGTCATTTGTACTCCAATTCCAAGCTGCTTCATCGAACTTTACATCCCTGCTAATAATAAGCTTCTTTGTGATGTGATTATATACTTTATATGCCTGTGAGTAAGCAATGCTACCGAAACTCTCAAATATGCCATGCTTGGTTTATGTCCACTCCAAGCTTCTTGAGGAGTTTGATCTTGCAATTTTGATAATGCACGGTTCAAAAGATAGCATATGCCATGGATTTAGTCCAAGCATCATTTGGAACACCTTTTGCCGATTTTTCCTCTTGGCAACACCGATTTGTTAAGGTTATATCGAGCAGTGAGTTGATATCGATTGTCATTTTCCTTCAAGAAAATTTCAAATTCACCTAACATATTCACCTCCGCGATCGGTACGTAGAGTCTTCAACGGGAAGTCACTTTCCCTTTCAACCAAAAACTTGAAGCTTTTAAAATATTCATAAACTTCAAATTTTCTGAGAAAAAGACCCATGTCTTCCTACTATAATCATCAATAAATGTGAGGAAATACCGATTACCTCCAATAGAAGTAGTGTGCATTGCACCATAAAAATTTGAATGTACAAGCTCTAAAGGATGTGATGCTCTCTACGATCTTCCAATCGAGAAAGAATTTCTGTAATGCTTGCCAAGTGTACATTCTTTACCTATTTTCTCTTGAAGTTCAATAGGCGACATGCTTTCAACAATGTTCTTGCTATACATATGAGGGAGGGTCTTGAAACTCAAATGCCCAAAGCAAAAATGTCATATCCATGATTTGTCTTGGATAGTTGTATGCATGCATGAATAAATTTGAGAATTAAGCTTCAAACAAAACATCTTACTTTGCGTTATTTTCACCCTTGTAATAAAGGCACCGTTCTTGTCCTTGATCTCGCACATATCTTCATTGAAATAAACATGAAATCCTCGAAGTTGAAGGTGGCCGACACAAAGAAGATTATGCTTGAGTCTGAGAACATAGAAAACACTAGAAATGCGCTTTGCTCCTTTCTTTGTTTGCATAAGAATATCACCCTTTCCTTTCATGAAAATTTCTTGTCATCATCGGTCCCGACTTCGCTTGTAATACATTCATTAAAGTCCACGAACATCTTCTTGTTTCTGGTCATATGATTGCTACATCCTTTGTCAATGTACCGCACTTCATCGTGTGCAATTTCTTTAACATTACATGCGAGAAAGAGAGTACCACCCTCACTCTTCTTTCTCCCTCGTGCATGAAGCTTGATTTTTTCTTTTCATCTTCAATTTTCTTCCTGCAAAATTTAATGGTGTGACCATATTTTTGACAATAAAACATTGGGTATTCTCAAAAGAAAAATTTTCTCTTCCTTTGTAAGAAAAAGAAGACGCATGGGTTTCATCACTTGCTTGATGTTGTCCGCCGTCGCCTCTACCTACGGCAAGACTTTTTCCTCCTCCATAATTAAAACCTCTTCCACTCCTTCCTCCGAAGCCACCTCGAAAAGACATGTTCTTGGAAGGCTTGTTCAAGAAGAGTAGAATCATATTGCAACAATCGGAGTTCATGGGATTAGAGTGATCCCAATAAATTCTCCATAAATAGTGTAGATAAATCCTTCAATTCTTCAATGGTCACTCCGGTAGACTCAAATTTCCAAGTCAAACTTCGTGGAATCTTCTTAATGATTCTCTGATCTTCAATATTCTCATCATTCACTCTCAATTGGTTAACAATATAACAACCTGATTGAAATAATCTTCAATGAATTCAGAGTCCTTCATTTTGAGTGTATCAAATTCGCCATCAAGAGTTTGTAGCCTTACCATTTTCACCTTGCCATCTCCCTTGTATGACGAATGAAGTGCATCCCACACTTCCTTTGCCAAAGTCATCGTCGAGATTCTCTCGAAGATGACCTCATCTATCGCTTGGTAGATGAAAAATAATGACTTCTTGTCCTTCTTGTAATTCTCCTTCAATTCTTGAGGTTGCTATGGGGTGAGATTTGATACATCAATTGGTTCTGCAACTCCGCCTTCGATGATGTCCCAAAGTTCTTTAGACTGGTACAACACCTTCATTTGAGTTGGTTGTAATTCTTGTCGATAAAACGAGAAAGTTGGGGCTGCAATATATTGTTGTTGAAAGCCATGATACTGTTTTAACCAGGATCTGATACCACTTAGATGAGGCCAAGATTGCAAATAATCAAAGCACAAGAATGGTGTGTACTCTTGATGCCAAGCAAATAAGGCTATAAAGATGTACTAAGAAGAGAAAAGTTTCTATTTTTCAACTTAATGAAAACAACTAGCTACATGGCCTTTATATAAAATCTAAAGATTAATATGAAAATTAACAAAATTAAATACATTCATGCATCATAAATAGATTAGCTTCATCCCCTTGACTGCATCACAAAATACGAAGTGTTTATTCATTGCATGAAGAGTATTGTCCAATGTATCCGGAACACGAAGAGTTTGTAGCTGGGTTCAATGTGTCTTTAGAAGCCGAGGAGACAAAAATACAAAAGAGTCTAGCTTATATTTCCAACAGTTATACACCTAAATAAGCATAAGGGTATGAGCATATTTTCCAAATGTCGCTCAATATGTCTCATTAACTGCTTCATCAGGTCACAATAGGAAAACAAGGAGACAAGCCAGCTGAGAGATGAGACACTGTTTAGCCAGGAGAGAACTTGGAAATCTGCTCATCACAGCCCCTCATACCAGGTTTCAACATGAAAAAAGCTTCTAAGCAAGCTTGCAGAAGAGACATCATTTAGTTCATTGATGAAGTATTGTGATTTACATCTAGCTTCATCTGATTGCTCCATATTGTCAAGCATTCTCTGTTTAATTTATGAAAGATTCAGGGCAAGCAATAAGAATTTTCCCCCTTGTGAATTTATTTCAAACATTTGAAAGAACTAATTTAAATTATCTTTATGGAGTTAACATGTATAAAATGTCAGGGTCCCCATGAAACTTTGCCGTCATCAGTCTCTTTCATAGAAACAATAGTTTTTGCGACTCGTGTTTTCAATGCAGAAGACCTCATTATTGACAGGCCATAAGGAATATTTTATCTTCCTTCTTAAATATTAAGCTGATAGTCCAGTAGCTAGAAGTTATTATCAAGCAGTCTAGATTTGTGATACGGCAGATATGATCAAAAGAGTAAAGAGAAGAAAAGCAAAAGTGAGATGAAAAAGAAGACGACAAAATGTGAACGAAAAGATAATTCCTGATAAAAAAGAATGCTCTCAAGATACCAACCTGATATTTCTCAATAGATCTGCGGTCATCTTCTATCAGCTTAGATTCTTGTTCCAGCTTCCGAGCAATATAGTCCTTCACAACTGACAGAGTTAGGCATGGGTTTTTAGATAGCGTCTGGAGAACCACAATAGGAGGTAATACATCACCACTTTCAATGTAAGTCAAAACCTCTTTCACTTCTTTGGAGCAATCTTCTCCAAGCTCACCAAAATACTTCAGAAGATCACCAAAAAGTGATGGGTCCCCCCCTTGACTAGAGTCCCCTAGCTTCTTGCAGCATTGTATCAAACTTTCATGGTCATGTGTTTGCATGTAGCAAGCAATCACTTCTTTATAAAGCTTCATCTTCTCATACACGAACAGCAAACCATCTCTAAATGCATTCATTTCACAAAGAATAATGGCAAGGTCAACATCATACAGAGGATGCTCCATATCAGATGTCCATGCACTTTTAAGCAAAGCCAAACCTTTCTGAAATCTTTCTTGTCGATCTTTTTCTTTCTCAAAGTCCTGGCTTTCAACAGTCAACGTTTCCTTTCCCTCCAGTATCGACCTGTTAACCATTTCTTTGGAGCTTTTTGTATAAACATCATGCTTATCAACACCATTTTCTTGCGTAATTGTTGGAAAGCTCAGGTTATTTGATAGGTATAACTCCAAAAGAGTATTATGGATTTCTAATTGGGCAGGCGAATCCTTCACCCGGTTTACATACTTTTCAAGAAAAACCATGAGAGAATGAGGGTTATGTATAAAAATATTGATAAAATCCATTGGAGAAGGCAGCATGGATAAGTAAGCACCATTTGAGGTTGTCCGCTTTGCTGATTCCCCAGTTTCAGTGCAAAGCTTCATGAGTATCTCAACGGTTTCAACTGGCCTGTGTTCTACAAGAATTTTACCATACTCTTTTACGGTGACACCTGCTTGGTTTGGTTCAAGGCTTGAAATATATTGTAGTGCTTCATGGTAACTACCTAGGTCTTCAAGCAAAATCTTCAAATACCATTCATGTTTCTCAGCTTTCTTTGCAACATACATCGCATGCTCATGATATCCAGCAGTTCGGCAGACTCTAATTGCTGTTTCCACATCAAACCTGTGTTCACCAACTCCATCTTCACCTTTGATGAACTTATTTAGCTTCTCTACATCTTTCAATTTAGTATAGCAGTTCAAAAGAAGAGTTGTATGATCTTTAGAAACTAGCCCTCTTTCATGTAATTTTTCTAGGTAATTGGTAAGGTTATGTATTCTCTGTGCATCTAAAAACTTCTGGATGACGTATGAAGGTTCTAAGTGACCAATAGTATGGATATATTGAGACATGGCTACATCATAATCTTGTTTCCCATATAAATGATCACCGTATTTACGCAGAACTTCAGCAGTAGCTGCAGCATCTGCTTGTTGGCTCTGAACAATGTTGACTGCGACAGTATACAAATTCTTCTTGAACAGCATATCCAACTTACTCTCCATGTCTTTTTCTCCTATGCACAAGACCTTATGGTCATTCATAATTAGAATAATATTGCCCCACTCGCAAAGCATGTGTGAGACCTCCCCAACCACCATACTGTGGGCAATCAAACGATTCTTTAGATCATAAACATTGAAGGTATTTTTGCTGCTTCTTTGATCTGCAATCACGCATAATAAGTATCCACGAAACCAACCAAGAAATTTCTTCTCTCCCTCAAAAGCCCAACAAGGACCTCGACCATCAACTTCATAGAAATAAACAGCCTCAGGGCGACCAATTATAAGATCCTGATTAATTTAACAAGTCGAACTCATGTTAAACAACAAAATATACTTTTTGTTAACAATAGGACCAAAATAAGATAGTACATGAAAGGGAGCTGTAATTTCTATACCAGGCGATCACTCATAGCGACAGCATTAAAATCACATCCAATTTGATCTAGGGTCTGTCTCTTAGGTGGTTGATCGTGCAAGCTGAATAACGTCACAGAAGTTGGAGTAACAGCAAAAAGTTGAAGTGATTTCCCTTCAACTCGGTAGCCTAGCCCTGTAATAGGAGAAAGATTCTTCTCTAAAGCAGCCTCTACTTGGAGTCTGAAACGTGTGATGCGTTCACGTGCAATATCACCTTTGATGCAGTAGATTGAACCCGTGTCTAAACCTATAGAAATGAGTAATATAGGAGTTTCCTCGAGAACTAAAAATGATGTTACCTGCAAAAACATCAGGAGTTTGTAATTAGTAATGCTAAGAAATTGAAAGAAAAGAAGAGCATTTCCTTAGTACCTTTCCTTCAGGAAACTGGTTGGTGAATATCCGCAATATTTGGATGCAAACAGGACTTGTCATGCTTGAACCCTCTGGTTGCATCTTGTCAAGGTCAAACACCTTCAAGCAGAGCGGGGACATCTGAAGGGAAGTCTGCTCATCCTCTCCAACAGTTACTAGATAATTCCTTTGCTGGTGGACCAAGAAAAATGCAGCGGATGAGGAAAAAATTAAAACTTGAAGAGGAAATTGGACTGTTTCACAGTTTTCAAGTCTTGAGTTATTAATTTTCCGAGCGTAAAACCCAAATCTGAAGGTTTTAACTTTCAAAGACAGAAAATCACTACTCGAAAGATTAGGTTTTGCTCCGTTGGGCTCTCAGGTTGAAATCCTGACCAAACGCAGTTGATCAGTCAATGACTTGAACAGTTGAACTGTAGGGAAGTCTGCTCGTCCTCTCCAACGGTTATTAGATAATTCCTTAGCTGGGGGACCAGGAAAATGCAATGGATGAGAGACGCGGG
>JAVJIF010022976.1:0-90121 GCA_038442645.1 Agave tequilana | reverse complement strand
ATCTTAGTTAGCTAATCTTGTATGTTGCATTTGCACACATATAGCTTATACACTCATGGATCACCTTGACCCTCCCATGTTTGATGTTGCTAACATCGATATATGAAAGCTTAGGATGAGTGCTTATTTAAAAGCCCTAGGTTTGCATGTCTATCTTGCCACTACCAAGAAAATCTATTTTGGTAATGCCAAGTACTTTGAGGCTAATGCACAAGCCTAGAAGCACTAAAGCATTCACTTAGAAAAGAATATTTGCCTATGATTTTCTCATTGTGATTCCGCTTTTGCAGTGTGAAACACATTGACATCTCCCAAGCTTCAAACAACAAAATACGTGGAAAAGGTATCTAGTGGAGATGAGTCCGAACAAGCTTGCTACATGATCCAAGGGAATGACTCCCTTGAGGTACATTCAGAAACTCAACTAGATGGTAGTGCTAGTTCTTTAGGTGATGACTATATGGATGCTGATGCTTTGAATGAAGAACTTTCATTAGTTTGTGAAAACTTGCTACAAAGTATAAAAGTTTTGAAAAGAAAAGCTTTAAGTTAAAAGAAGAAAAAAATTTTATTTTCAAAACTTGATTTGGTTTTGCAAGAGATGGATGAGATTTCAAGTGAGAGGCACTCCTTGAAAATCCTAACTTGACCTTGCCCTAAATGAAAACAAAATTTTAAAGAAAAAAATGATTGTAATGATGTTTTGAAGAAAAATAAGGTTTGTCTTCAAAACTCGATATTGTTTTAAAAGAGAACAATTCTTTGAAAAATAAAATGCTTTGATTTCAAAAGAATTGGATTTGATTTCAAATGAAAATAAATCTTTAAAAAAATATTTAGATTCACATGTTTGCCATGCTACTATAGTTTCACCATCTAGTATATCTATTGCATGCCCCCACTTCTTCTGAATGTTTGAAATGATATAATTATGTTAAAGAAGCGTTGATTGTTTGGGCTCCACTTTGAGCCAATGTGCTATGGATCACAAGAAATTAGAATTCATATTTCGCAAGAAACATGCACCACATGTTTATGCACACTATACACGACATAGACATGCTCATCATGCTCACACACATGATTCTATATATGCTCATGTGTACACTTGTACACTTTGTGGATGTACGAGCCACTTGCTAAATTTTGTTATGATAGATTAAATATTTCAAAATTTGTAAATAAATTTGTTTGGGTTAGGAAACGTGCTAACCCCCATGGACACAATAAGGTATGGGTACCAAAATCCACCCCTATTGTATTTGATGTAGGTGTGAGCTCTCGCTTGACGTGAGGGTATTGGTGCCTTGACGGTGGATGTGTTCCGAGCTAAATGTGACACTTTTGAATGCATCACTTTCAAGGAAAGATTGGTGGGAGAATCACCATAGTTTGGAGATATAGAGATTAGCCCTAATGGTTTTTGGTAACTATCTCTAACTCCCATTTAGTATACATGCTCTCATTGATTGATTTTTAGCATGTTTTGATTTTTCATGATTATTATATTAAATGTCATGTTAATTAGACTTGTGAGATACATATGTAGTATTTTGAGATACACCCATATTCATATGAACTTACATCTTTGTGTTCTCACTTTAGTTTAACTATTGAGTATATCCTAGTTCTTAAGTATGTGCATTAATCTAATGATCATGGTTATTTATGACTTTGCACTTCATGTTTTGATTACATGTTTAGATGTATTTTTATTAAAACTTGAGTTTATACTTGTACAACTAGTGAGCACATTTGATTATTATATATTTGTGCTATGTTGTTCATTTGTACCCATTAGATGTACTAGTATAGCCTATTTTTGCTGATTCTTACATTTTAACTTGTATTTACTATTTTTGTAAATTATTTCATAAAAATGTGTTTAGCTTCATGTATATGTTAATTTTTTTAAAAACTATTAAATATACATGTCTATCGTAGAGTCTCTTGCCCTTCATGTAAAAATTTTTATGGACTCATTATATTTAGATATGTATTATATACTTCTAGTTTAGACAAAACATACATATGCCTTAAAGTTTGTATTGCTTTGATGAATAATTAAATTTTTATGTTTTGCATATTTATGAAGAAATTTCATTGAGCTTCATTGTCTATTTCTATGATTTTTATTGATTACATGATTCTTACACTCACATTTATTTTTTTTACTCATGATTTTTTTTTTCATGAGCATATATGTGCTTTATTGCTTTATCGAGTGTCGATGATCGTGTGACTTACACGTTTTCATGGATATATTCATGTTTTATCCTTACTTGAAGGACTTCGTACTAGTTTTCAAAATTATCCTTAAACTAGTCTTTATTCTTCAATTGGTAATGATTTTCAAACATGTTAAACTATTTCAAATCATATTTTTGAAAACCCTACCTTCTAAGGGCGGATGGTTGGGAGACCATGCCTTGTATGCTTTAAAAGACTATCTATTTAAACATGTGCATGAAAGGGAGGTAACTATGAGATATACATGATTTTGATGAACAACTCTATTTTTGTATACCCATATGTGTTTTCTTATATATGTATGCTTCAAACTTCAATTAATATCGATTTTAATTGATATTTTCATTTTCATACATTACATGATTTGATGTGCTTGTTTTATACATCTTACATTATTAAAGAACAAATTATGTTTATGCTAAGCTTGACTAGTTTTAATGTTACTTGTATCTTTATGAGCTTGTGCACTGTTTTCAATTGGTATTTCAATTGCTAATCATTCAATTGTTTTTCAATTGGTATCAAAATATACTTCATATTTTACCTTTCAATTGGTATCAAAAATTTACAAGATATTTCATTAGTATCAAAAACTTACAATGTTTCATTTTTAGTTGGTATCAACATTTACTATTGGTATCTATATTTTCAATTGGTATCTTTTTTTAATTGGTATCTAAAAAATTTTCAATTGGAATAATCTATTGGTACTTTAAAATTTTTTTTAAGTGGTACCAACTTTTATTTTGTCAACTACAATTTGATTTCATTGGTATCAAATTTGTTTTGTTGACTTAAGAAATTTCAAATTATTTTTTTTGAGAAATTTAAAATTTTGATTTAAGTATTATCAAAATTTATTGATATATTGCCTATATATAAGGGGAGCTTATATCTTCTCTCTATATAAATTCATGTTGAGTGTATCCATATCGAGAGCTTGACATCTCTTCGTATATATATCTTTATTGCTTGTTATACTTTGCCCCTTTGTTTGATGAATTGACAAAAAGGAGGAGGAATTTGGTGAGTTTATATATGCATATTTTATATCTCTATTTATGTATATATGTTTTTTTTAGTTTACGCACTTTATTGAATATCTTTATTGTTTATTGCTATGCATGAGTTAAGGGGAGCTTCTATAAAGCTTAATTTTAATCCATGTATATATAACTCCATGAGTTTTATCATCATCAAAGGGGAGATTGTTAGACCAAAGGCCCATCGCTCTAGTTTTGATGTTGATTAACTCATGTAGCTATAGTACTAATGATATTGTGTTTAATATCTCAGATATTTGATCAAGATCTTGTAGGAGGCGGTTAGCTTCAACAAAGAAGTTTTTGGAGCTAATACATGTAGATTCAAGAGCTCGCACGTCAAGATTGCATCTAGCACTCGGTTTAGAGTCAAGCTCGTGGATCATGTTGGATCGAGTCGTCTTGAGATGAAGATCGACAAACGACTTCGGTTTGTATAGTTTTTTTAGATCTTGTGTAAATAGATAGTATTGATATATGCTCAAGTTATACACACACAAGTTTATTAAGTTCGGTTTTTTGTTTAACCGAGTTTAGGATTTTATATAGACATATATATGGACTTTCATGAATAGATAGAATCAAACAAGTTTACATGATTTAATGCATATTAGATTTAATCTATATACATCTATGCTTCATTTATTTAGAAAAACTTTTTTTGAGGATCCTATTCATGCGTTTGGAGTTTTGTATTTAACAAAACCTATTTTTAGATTTCATGTCAAAAACATAGATATATCTATTACATGTGTATTGGATTCTATCCATATATAATATACTTCAAAAGAGTTTTAAATATATTATTTTTGTATTTAGTCAAGTTTTGGAAAAATCGATTTCCATTTCAAAGTTGGTTTTTGGAAAAAAC
This sequence comes from Agave tequilana, assembly GCA_038442645.1. NCBI lineage: Eukaryota > Viridiplantae > Streptophyta > Magnoliopsida > Asparagales > Asparagaceae > Agave > Agave tequilana. The sequence goes on along the minus strand of JAVJIF010022976.1, from coordinate 85,957 downwards.
GGTTTTTTGTGTTTAAGCCAAATTTCAATATCACAAAAAATATTCAAAATGTTTATAATATATGTTGAATTTTAGTCATACATATTTGTTCTTCAAATATTTATAAGAACTGATTTTTATGAAATTAATGTGATTTTATGGATTTTTATTCGAAAATAAATGTTTAAGATTCAAGTCCCAAAATCCTAGCCGACTCAGCTGGCGGTCCGACCGGACAGACGACTGGACCAGGGGTCGGTCGACCAGACCGGCCGACCGATGTGCACGAGTGTGCACATGTCCAGCCTAAAAAGCCGGTTCGACCGCCCTCGCTCCGACGTCTGAAAGCACCCACTCTCGGGTGCTAACCGGTCGACCGATAGGCTTGGCCCCGTCAACCGGGCGGTCGACGGTCAGAAAATATCCGTTGGTCCCGTCGACTGGGGTGGTCGACTGGAAGGTAGTCTGGGCATTCCAGACAGCCAACGGCTATATTTTGAGTGGGTTATAAATACCCATCTCTTAGGTTATTTTCTACAAGAGTTTAGAAGAGAAAATTTCCTATCTTTCAAGTATTTTTCAGCAAGAGTTTTTGTGCTTAAAAGCTTTATTTTTTTTTATTTTCAAGGGTTGGAAAATTAAAAAAAAAAGCCTTTGGAGAAATTATTTTTTTATCTTCATATATCTATTTCATTATTGTATTTTTTCAACGTGTTTTCTTTGTGATTTGTTTTCCAAACACCTTGTATTCTCACTCTTAAGCTATCATCTCTATCCTATCTATAGGATCTTATTTTGTGGGAAATGGTGGGTTGTGGTCTATCGAGATCATCAAGAGTTGTTTGTGATCTTTGTGATCACCAAGAGTTGTAATCTTTCTTTACTTTGGGTTTGTATTCATCCCTCTTGTGTAGAGGTGATTGAGATTGTGATTTGGGTTTGGGTTATCCCTCTTGTGAAGAGGTGATTGTGGTTGGAGTTTTGACTTAGTGTGTTATCCCTCTTATGTGAAGTGATTGTTGTTTGGCATGTGCCCATCCCTCTAAGTGTAGAGGTGATTGTTGTTATGCCTAACCTCTTGTGTAGAGATTGTTTTGTTGGAGAGAGGATTGAGTACTCTTAATTTGTAATTGCCAAATCCTCGTAGAGGTTCCCTGTGTGGTAAGTCCTATGTAGACATATAGTGGAAATCCTTCTGTGTGAAGGTGGGGACGTAGAGCAGTGGCTCGAACCTCGAACATATCTCGGTGTTTATGATTTATCCAGTATCTCTAAACTCTCTCTTTTATTTTGCATTGCATCATATTGTTCATATCATATATATGCTTGGTATTGATTGTGTGCCATACTTGTGTTGAACTAAGAGAGCTTCATATAGCACCTCAACTCCTATTTAGAGGAATATAGAGGAGTTAGTCCAGAGCCCCTCACCGGGAATTCGGCTACACTCTTTGGTTACACTAAGTGTATTATAATTTATTTTTTAATTCCGCATCATTTGTTATTAGATTAGTCATACACCTATTCACCCCCCTCTAGGTGTATTTTCAAGTTCGAGATGGAGAAATTTGATGGGAAGTCCAACTTCTTGTTGTGAAAGATGAGAGTAACGTCGTTGCTCGGGAAGGAAGGCACACACAAGACCCTTCTTGGTATTAAGAAGAAGCCATCAAAAATGAAGGATGATGAGTGCAATGACATCGACTTCCATGCAAAGACGACGATCATACTAAGGTCATCTACAACGTCATGAATGAGAAGACAACTGCTGGTCTTTGGAGTAAGCTGGAGAGCCTTTACATGATGAAGAGTTTGTCGAACAAGCTTTTTCATGAAGAAGCAGCTATACAGCCTTCAGATGAAGGAAGGTACGCCTATTTTACAACATTTTAATGTTTTTTATAGGATTTTAAGTGACTTTGTTGGCTTTGAGGTTAAGCTAGAAGAAGAAGACAAAGCTCTTCTATTACTCTTCTCTTCCATCAACTTACGATTACTTGTGATCACCATCAAGTATGATAAAGAGATCTTAGAGTTAGAAGATGTCAGGCAGATGCTCCAGAGCAATGAACTGATGAAGAAGACAGATTCTGCAGATGAGACTTAGGACTGGTCGTCAAGAGCCAAAGGGGAGAACACAGAGTAGGGGACCCAAAAGAGATCCAGATGCTTCTAACAATTTTGCTTGCTATTTTTGCAAGAAATCAGGGTACATCAAGAAACATTGTATAAAATACAAGGAGATGCTGAAGAAGAGAGGCGACAAGGATTCTGATAGGGCTAGTACCAGTGGAAAGTCAGATCAAACTGGTGTTATTGAAGAAGCAGATGAGAATCCATTGAAGTCTTACGACTGAGTCATGAGAGAAAATACTTAGATACTTGGTTACTTGACTCGGGGTGCACACACCACATGTGCCCAAAAGGGAGTGGTTCAGTACTTACAAACTTTATGATGGAGGCTCTGTCCTGATGGGTAACAACACCGTCTGCAAGATGATTGTCATTAGCTACATCTATATGAGGATGTTATAATGGACAGGTTCAGACCCTCATGAACGTACGTCACTCCAGACTTAAGGAAGAGTCTTCTCACGTTTGGAGCTTTGAAAGCTCAATGGTGCAAGTTTTCAAGTGCAGATGGAAATATAAAAGTTATCAAGGGCTCATGACGATTCTTAAAGGGAACAGACTGCAAACTTGTACAAGATGACAGAAAGTATTATTATTGGTAATGTTTTAGCAGCAACAGAGAAGAGGATACTACAAGCTTTGGCACTGTGTCTTTGACACATGAGTGAGCAAGATCTTCAAGTCCTACACAAAAAGGGTGCTCTTTCAGTTATCAAATATTGCAAACTTGGTCTTTGTAAATTATACATCATGGGTAAACAATGTAGAGTAGCTTTCTCTACATCACAGCACAAGATAAAAGGGCTTGCTAGATCTTATAGACACAGATGTGTGGGGACCTTCGCTAGTAGCATCTATCAGGGGTGCTAGGTAAAATGTTACATTCATAGATGATTTCTCTAGGAGAGTTTGGGTATACTTCTTGAAGTAAAAAATCAGAAGTAATTTAGAAATTCAAGGAGTCGAAAACTAAGGTGAAAAATTAGAAGGGGCGAAGGTGAAAGTCTTGAATCCAACAATGGTGGTTGAGTATCAAAGCTTACTTAGCTGGAAAGGGCATCGAACACTAGCTAAGTACTCCATGGAGACCAAAACAGAATGAAGTAGCAGAGCTTTATGAATTGGACATTTATAGAATGTGCCCGCAGTATTAGATTACAAGCTGACATGTCAGAAGAATTTTGGGCAGAGGCGATAAATCATGCGAGTTATCTGGTAAACAGGTCACCATCAACAGCCATTGATCTTGTAACGCCCCAATCTCGCGGGTACGGAGACGTTATTGTGACGTATATAGGCAGGTCAAAAATACTCTTACATATATACGCTAAGCATCAGTACAAGTAAGAATTAGAGTACAAAAGTACGTGGTGCATTATACATTCCAACATATGAGTACAATTATAAAGTTACACAGGATGTGACACAATATTATATGAATATTACATCATCGATAGTGCAATTGCGAGAATACAAAGAGATATACAATTATGAATAGTACAAAAGCCACTCACGAGTTATAAGAGAAAAACTCGAGAGACGAGCAAGGGGCCTGAAAGAAAAGGACTCTGAACAGTCTGCCGTTGATCCACGCTTCCGTTGAGCATCTGTGATCAGCAAACGGGAGAATTCACAAGCTTCAAGCTCCGAAATCTGAACATGCAGGCCTAGGGGAGTTAGAACTCCCTAACGAGTAGTGAGGCGAGAGCCAAGTGTCGTGCAGAGTCAAGCACACGTGAATCGATAAATCAAAGTTATAAGCATGTATTAAAAATCGTGTCATGAGCAAACACATCTGAACATGAATGAGGTATCAAGTGGAGAGATGTACAGAAGTGACAAAATCAGTTGTGCGGGCTCAGTAGACGGATTCATGAGATTGATACGTCAAAGGAATAATCCAAATAAGAAAACCCTCATCTATATATCATATACCTCATGTCTCCATCGACTGAGTACGCACAATCTGAGTTATACACAATAACAGCTAAATAGAACAGTATGAATCATTAAGAAGCAGTAATCATACGATAACTAAAGAATCTGTATAAATTCAAGAATAAGCAAGTTAGGAGATTAGGTACAGTAATGCAAGTGTAATATCAGGCAAGAGACAGGTTGTGTACAGTACAGTAACAACAAGAAATCAATGAAGTAGTACACATGTGGTAAAATCAGGAATATATAATATAATAATAATGATGATAAAACTAAAAATTCGAATTAAAATCTGATGCAAGCAAATATGGCAAAACTAGCAGTACAACCTAGATTACGGCTTCATGAGATAAGTACGTCAAAGGAATAATCCAACAAGAAAGCCCTCATCTATTTACCATATACCTCACATTATCGTAATATGAATGTATACAACCCAAATTGCAAAATAACACAATGAATTATTAATTAGCACTTTATTATTATTACTCGTCCGACCCATATATCTAGGTATGTGCCCTAGCGTCCAACACACATACATTCATATATGAGTAAGCCGAGGTTGTTATTAGAAACTGATGATGAGACTAATGGGTTATGTTTACAGTGGGTCACGTACATACCCAGGACCACGGGCCAGGGTGTTCTATTGCTGGTGTTACGAAACCGACCACAAGGTGTACATAAGGTGGGTCTTGTTGTATGCCCATTCATGAATGTAACAAGAGGAGGTAGCCAGCGCTCCCCTCAGACACCTGGAGGTACTCAGGTAGATCCAGAAGTTTTACTTGCACAATATACCTAATACCACTGTAAACATATTCACCACTTGAAGTCATCAGTTTCCCCTTACCTAATGTAGGTTGGCCTTTTTATAGTTTATTAGTATGTAATTATCATATTACGGGAATAACAGGGGCGGCTCAAGTTCAGGATTTACAAGAGTAACAAGAGTACATAAGTACTAGAAATACAGGTCACTGTATATAATACTGGATAGCAAGATAGGATTTTCAAAATATGACAATCACAATTCAAGTGTTAAGTATGGCAGGTGATAAGTAATAATACACAAATATCAGGTAATAGCAAGCGGGTGTCAGGTGATAACAAACAGGTGTCAGGTGTCGAGTGGTAGCACAACAGATATCCATGTTGCATAGCACAAAACAAGAAAACAGTACTGATACAGGGGATCGGTACGAATGCAGAAAAATAATACCGAGACAGGGGCAGTCAGTACAAATACAGGAAAATGATACAGTTTTGCAAAACAATATAAATACAGCTTTCAAACTCTTTACAACTATCAGGAAAGAATAATAGTTAAATTATCAAGCATGCAAGCGGATAAGCGAATTTAAGCAAAGCTAACGCACAGCACTAGACGCCATCACTTTCGGCGTGGTTACCGCTCGCGACACGGTTAAACGTACACGACGGAGCGAGCGTATGAACGCTATACTATCGCGTGTGGTGAAGCCACGCTCACGGTATAAATACGCTCGAATAGAGTTAGCGATAAAACGCTGAGCGCTAGGTCCGCCTACCAGGCATAGCTTAAAGACTTTACGGTCTGAATGCACTCCCTCTTTCGAGGAAGTAGACGAGAGAATAGCCCTGAAGGCAGAGTATGTACCTGCAGAAGTGTCAGTATCAAACACACGTATATAATAGGTGATAACTAAACTACTAGTAGAAAGCCCGGAGGCTGAGCAAGACAAATAAAGTCAGCAAGTAGACAAGCGAACAATCAAGCTGAGCTAAGCAGGCTGGAGCGAAGTTAGCGCATAGCGCTAAACGCTATCAGGCTCGACATAGTTTCAACGTGCAGTGAAGCCACGATAATATGCAGGTATTGCTCACGGCGTAACTACACTTGGATGGAGTTAGTGATAAAGTGATAAGCGCTAGACTCGCCTACCAGGTGGGCCAAAAGACTTGATTGTTTAAACACATACCCTCTTTGGAGGAAGTGGGCATAAGAGAGACCATAAGTCTAATAAGGCCTGAGGGCCTAGTAGGTATATGCATAAAATAACATTAGCACATACTAGCATACATACAACAGGGTAGTATCTAGAGTATCCGCGAAGTGGTGAAGCTCGGAGGCTGAGTATAGAGCCCAAGGCTAACAATCATGAAGGGTCGGCCACGCATGTAATAGAGTAGATATCACAATATATGTATGAACAGGTAATAAACTACACAACTACAGGCATTCATCACATTGATACAAATATATATCCACAAAACAAATACACGCACCACATACAATACACATGTCCACAGATACATGTACACATCCACCCAATACAATACACAACACTGGTACAATTGCACATGTCCACATATACAATTACAACAGTGCCAATAATTACAACAATTTACACGAATAAATACTAATCACCCATCGAAGCGGGAAAACCCAGAAAAGTCAGACTCTCGCCTATAAATCTTTAAAATACGCCGCAATTTCTCAAAATTTCAATTACGCGTGCACGAGCCTGGGCGTTACCCACCATCGCAAGAGAGGGAGGATTTTATTTGTAAAGAAAGAAATTAGAGAGAGATTAAGAGAGAGAGAAGAGAGAAAGAGTGAGAGACTGAGAGAGAGAGTAGACGTAGAGAGAGAAATAAAGTGGGGAGAGAAGTGATGCGGAGAGAGAAACGTACAGAGAGAGAAGAGGGATAGAGAAAGAAGAAAAAAAGAGGGAACTGGCCGGCAGCGGCTGGCCAGTGGCGGCCCACAACCATAAAGGGGAGAGAGATTGAGGGAGGAGAGAGAAAAAGAAATGAGAGAGAAAGAGAAAGGAGAGAGGAGGGAAAAAGAGAGAGATCAGAGGGGAGGATCTGGCCGGCACGGTGGCCGACCAGGTGGTCGGCGGCGGCACTGCCGCCACGGCCACGACCACAGAGAAAGAAGGGGAAGAAAGAAAGGGAAAAAGAGAAGAAAAAGAAGGGGAAAAGAGAAGGTAGAAGAAGAGAAGAAGAAGAGAGAAAGAAGAAGAAGAAGAAGAAGAAGAGAGGGGGTCAGCGGCGGTCACTGGAGGTCACCGGCGGCCAATCAGGGCGGCGACGGCGACAGATCTGGGGAAAGAGAAGGAGAAAGAAAAGAGAGAGAAAGAGAAGAAGAAAGAAAAAGAAAAAGGAGAAAAAGAGAAGATAGAGAGGGAAGACCAGCCGCAAGGGGGTGGCACTGTCGCTGGGGTGGTCGCCAGCGGCAGCGGTGGCCCAAGGGGCGGCGGTCGGCTGAGGTGGGAAGGAAGAGGGAGAATAGGAGAGAGAAATAGAGGAGAGAGAGAAAGAAAAGGAAAATTGGTGGGGGAGAGAAAGATATAAATAGGGTAGATATTTATGGGTGGTGATGATTGTGCCACGTGGCAAGCCAGGGAGTGGGGAAAAAGCGTGAAAACCTAAATTAAAATATTATATTAATATAATGTGACGAAATCTGAGAAATTCAGAAAAATTCTCAAAAATACCCCGAGGTAGAAAACAACACTCTAAGGAACAATTTGAAATCAGTTTAAAGAAATTCAATGCCATTTTCAAATTAAAATTTTGAAATTAACCGTGATACCGGCCGACATCAAATCAAGTCAAGTTTTGATAAATTCAGAAAAATCTCCAAGATGTACTAAAGTAGAAAATGTGATTAAAAAATAATATGAAGCAGATTTTAAAAATTTAACACCATTTGTAAATTAAAAGTTTGGGAATCGACCAGCGATACTGGTCGACACCGACTTTGAAGATTTTACAATTTAATTTAGAAAAAATTTAGAAAATCATAAAAAATCTAAAATATTCAAAAACAATATTTGAAACTGTAAACAGTCAAATCTGACCACCGAAATGACCAAATCGAGTAATACACTAGGATCCGGTTCCCGATTCAGACTAGGGTTGACTCTGAATCTCCGAATCCAGATCCAATGAAAAATAATCCCATAAATAATCATAAAACAAAGACAAATATGAGAAGTAAATTAAAAAATATGATCAAGAAATTAGAATACCTATCTAAGTACGTATTTCGAGAACGGGGTGTTACATTCATCCACCTTACATAAATTACGTTCTAGAAATTTCGTTAAGGGAAATGAACATAGGAAAGATAAGGATAAAGATTATAACACTTAAGATATGAATAACTACAGTGATGCTTCCAAATGACTGAATAATAAACTCGGGATCTAGACGTCTTTTGCACTCTCTGCCGTATAAATCTTCGGACGGTGCAATATAATACTGACCCGGTATCACTTCTTTATCTGAGAGGCATGAAGTTGTACTTGATGAAGAATCTATAATAGAATTCTCGATGTGTTGCATACTTACTATTACCCCGAAGTTGACCAGAAGATCAGAAAATAAGAAACATTGATAAGAGATCATGGATAAAGAAAATCGATAATAACAGATTCTGAGCATCAATTACTTTGAAAGGCATTGTGGATCACTTAGAGGGAGTGAATAGGTGATGTGTTAATCAAATGCCAAACAATGCGGAATTAAAATTTATTATGCAAACTAAAACTATCACACAACGTATAACCAAAGAGTGAAACAAATTCCCGGTGAAGAGCTTTAAACTTCTCCTCAAGATTCCTCTAAACTAAGAGTTGAGGTGCTACTATAGCTCGCTTGGTTCAATACTAGTGTGAGCACAAATACAATATCAAACATGTAAAAAATAGGCAAGGAATATGAGCATGCAAGATTTTAAACAATCCCAAGCATGTATATCAATTAAACGTTAGTAAATATCAAGCATATAAAGATGTAAACAATAAGAGCAAATAAGATATAAACACATGTAAGTTGAGAGAGAGATGAGCAATCGTAAACGGGAGAATTTTTTTGAGGTTCGAGCCACTTGCTCTACAACCCCGTCTTTACCACTACGAAGGATTTTCACTATAAACGATCCCGTAAGATCGCTCGGTACCGCAACACCTACAACGAGCTCCCTCAAGAACTCTTTGACCCGCAAGTCCCTCACTTATTTCTGCAATAATAACACGCAACGCAAACCCGCAAGCTCGCCAAGACCGCAACCTCTAACTTCTTCTCAATACAAAGTAGAACACTTTGTGATCACTTCTTGATCAGAAACAACCACTCTCACATACAAGGATCCTAGAGAATGGATATAGCAATGGATAGGCTCAAGCTTATGTGAGAAAACTAGATAAATTTAAGAGAGAAAAGCTCAAGAAAATCTTTTGAAAACTCAAAGGAATCACTATTGAAAAACTCTCTTTTGATATGGAAATGAAACTCTAAAAACTTGTTAAGAAACTCTGTGAAAACTCTTGAAAACACTTGTGAAAATCTTGTAGAAAAACTGACCAAAAGACCCATTTATATAGGCTACCAAAAACTAACCATTATGGCTCAGAATGGCCTGTCGATCAGCTTTTATGATCGTTGAGGTTGCCGATCGACCGCACCCAAAACCTAGAGAGTTAAAACTCTCTGTCGGGCGATCGAGTCAAGCCCGACAGTGGGCTTGAGCCAGTCGGTTGACCGGTCGGTCGATCGCACTTAGACCTCTGCATGTGTGCACGTCGGTCGACTGGTCAGTCAATCGAGCCAGCCTTCAGTCGACCTGTCGGTCGACCGCAAGCAGCCCCAGAACACATGTTACAGGGTTTTTAAAATTTTTTTTACATTTTAAATACCATAAAATCTCCATAAATCTCACAAAAATAAGTTTAATGAAATACTATGTAGCACAAATATGCTTGATAAACAATCAACACATATTATAAATATGTGAACTTTTTTTGAAGTAAAAAAAAATAAAGCATAAACAAAAATTGGTATTTTCCTAAAACCAATTTCTAAATGAAAATCTGATTTTTCTATAAACTTGTATAAATACAAAAATAAGATATTGGAATACATTTGAAGCAAAGTGTATATGAATAGAATTCAATACACATAGTAAATGATATATACTTGTTTTTTAAATAAAAATCAAAATAAGTTTTGATAAAAATAAAACTTAAACACAAGATATAAACTAATCAAAATAAGTTATCTAAACAATATGAAGCAAAAAACTTGTTTTAATGAAATTTATTCATGAAATCGAAAGATGTATTCTTGAAACTCAAACTAAAACACAAAGAAATAAGTTTTTATAAACATATGAAGCTCAAATAAGTGTGGATAGAATCCAACACATATTGCAAACTATAAAATTAATTCTATTGAGATAAAAATCATGTAAACGTATTCTTTTGAAGTTAAAGCAGTTAAACCAAAAACACAAAATATTTTACATAAAAGACAATATTAAATTTTATGTATGTGAGCAGCTTAAGCAATTTACAACTAATCTATCATTTATATTTTATCCTAAAATAAAAATCTTAAACTTACAAACTCTCTTGAGTCAAGTCTTCTTGAAAATCTTCTCTTGAAAATCTACTTCTCCATCTAAACTTGATTCAAACTTGATCTATGAGCTAGACTCCTCTTTGAGTACTTAATACGATCTTAAAGCGTGAGCTGTTGAATCAACATGTGTTAGCTTCAAAATACTAAGATCTTGATTGAATATCTGAAACATAATAAATACAAGATCATTGTACTATAACTACATGAGTTAATCATCATCAAAACTAGAGTGATGTGCCTTTGGGCCAATAATCTTCCCCCTTTTGATGATGACAAAACTCATGGAGTTATATATGCATGGATTAAAGATAAGCTTCATAGAAGCTCCCTTAACTCATGCATAGCATAAAACATGTAGATATATAATGAAGCTCATAAACAAAATATTAAACAAATATAAACATATATACAAAAACAAAAACAGCATACAATGAAGCTCATAAATAAAATATTAAACAAATATAAACATATATACATAAATAAAAACATAGTATGCATATAAACTCAAAATTTCGCTCTTATTTTTTGTCAATTCATCAACAAAGGGTAAAGAAAACATGGTAAATATATATATGCGATATAAATTTATGAAGAGGAGAGACGTCAAGTTAACTCCCCATGTATACATGCATTATATAGAGAAGTAATTGTTGGCCCAGAGGCCCTTCAATCTAGTTTTGATGATGATTAACTCATGTAGTTATAGTTTACTAATAATCTTATGATATTTAGTTTCAGATATTTGATTGAGATATTAGTAGGTGATTAGCTTCAACAAAGTGTCTTGGAGCTTTCACATGGTGATTCAAGAGCTAGAGCATCAAGTTCACATCTAGTACTCAGATGGAGTCAAGCTCGGTGGATCAAATTTGGATCGAGTCGACTTGGAGACGGAGTTCTATAAGAAGATTTCGATTTATTTAGTTAAGATTGTTTAGATCTCATTATAAAGATTAGATAGTGTTGATATACTTAAATTCACAATACACACACACTTGTTTTAAGTTTATTGGTTTTTGGTTTTCGATTTAACCAATATTGGATTTCATGTCAAAAACATAGATATAATATCTTTCATGTATATTGGATTCTATCCATATACAACATGCTTAAAAGTTGTTTAAATATCATGTTTTTGTATTTGCATGCGTTTTGAAAAAATCAGATTTCCATTTCAAAATTCAAGTTTTGAAAAATACGGATTTTGGTTTAAGGCAAAATTTCAATATCATAAAAATGGTTCAAATTGTTTGAAATATATGTTAAATTTTTATCACACATATTTGTATTTCAAAGATCCTATAAGATCATATTTTTTTGGAATTTATATGTATTTTATGGGATTTTTTAGAAGGCAAAAACTCAAGTTTTTAATCCCTAAAATTCTGGTCTGGCTGGCTGCCGATCGACTGGTCTGGTCGAACCGTGCACAGGACGTGCACGCAGCCAGGCTGGTGGGCCGGTCGACCTGGTCAGTCGACCGCCAGAGAGCTTCTGCTCTCTAGAAAAGGCCCCAGTCGACCGACCGGTCGACCGCCAGAGAGCTCTGCTCTCTGTATCTAGCTCCGGTCGACCGCGCGGTCGACCGGCTAGAGAGCCATTGCTCTCTGGATTTAGGCCCGGTCAACCGGGTGGTCGACCGGTGGGCTCAACGGTCATAAATTTGACCGTTGGCCGGTCGACCGCCCGGTCGACCGGAAGGGCAATTTTGCCCTTTTGCCTGCTGCCAACGGACAGAGTGCTATGGGCTAGAAATACCCCATATTTGAGTTGGTTTTTAACAAGTTTTTCAAGAGAAAAAATTCAGATCTTCTTAAGTGTTTTAACAGCAAGTTTTAAAAGAGTTTTGGGTTTAAAGATTTCATCTTTATTTGTTTTTAAAGGTTGGAAAAATCAAAGAAAAATAGGATATTTGGGATATTAGTTTTGATCTTCATTTCAATCTTATTCTAGTTGTTTTCCCAAGTATTTTTCTTTGTGTTTTGTTTTCTAAACTCTTTATATTCTTACACTTGAGCTATCATATCTATCCTATCTATTAGGATCTTATTTTGTGAGAAAGAATTGGTTTGTGGTCTTTGAGATCACCAAGTTGCAAACCTTTCATACTTTGTGATATCCCTCTAGTGAGAGGTGATTGTGTTGATATCCCTCTAGTGAGAGATGATTGTAAAAGTGGTGTTTGTATCCCTCTAAGTGTAGAGGTGATTGTGATTGTGAGCCTAAGTGCCTTATCCCTCAAGTATGAGGTTGATAGTTGTTTGGCTTAGTGCCTTGCCTCTAGTGAGAGGTTGTATTGTTAAGAGAGGAGTTGTGTACTCCCAAATTGTATTTGCCTAAAATTCTCAGTGAAGGTTCCCTGTGTGGGAAGTTCTGTGTGGACGAGTTAGTGAAAATCCTTCTGTGTAAAGGCTGGGAACGTAGAGCTGTGTGCTCGAACCTCGAAACATATCTTCGTGTTTGCGTTTGATCCACTTTCTCTAACTCTCTCTCTTTCTCTTATATTGTGCCTTGCATCATTTCATATTGTTCATATCATTTATATGCTTGGTATTGATTGTGTGTGCCTACTTGTGTTAAACCAAGAGAGCTTCATATAGCACCTCAACTCTTATTCAGAGAAATCAAGAGGAGTTAGTCCAGAGCCCTTCACCGGGAATTCGGTTACACTCTTTGGTTACACTAATTATGTTGCAATTAATTTTTAAATTCCGCATTATTTGTCATAGATTATCCTTACACCTATTCACCCCCCTCTAGGTTATTTTCAATTGGTATCAGAGCCTACGCTCCTGATATTAGGTTTAACCACCTAGGAGTGAGATCTTGACTGCTAATCTATAGTTACATTTTCCCACGTATAGTTTGCACTCATGGATTGCCCTCCCATGTTTGATATCTCAAAAATTGATATATAGAAGGTCATGATGAGTTGGCATTTAAAAGCCATAGGTTATAAAGTTTACCTTAGCCATTATCAAGGAATCTTACCTTAGTAATAGCAAGCATATAGAGGCTAATGCACTAGCCCTAGAGGCTCTTAGAAAATCACTTAGCAAAGAATATTTAAATATAGTTTCTCATTGTGATTCCGCCTTTGCAGTGTGGAACAAATTGACATCTCCTGAGCTACAAACGCAAATCAATACGGAGGAGAAATCTAGTGGAGAAGAGTCTGATCAACGTTGCTTCATGGTCCAAGGGGATGACTCCCTTGAGGTACACTCGGATACTCAACTAGATGATAATTCTTCTTATAATGAATATATTGATACCGATGCATTAAATGAGAACTTTCTATTGTATGTGAAAAATTGATTTCAAAGAATAAAGTTTTGAAAAAGAATAGTTCAAAATTAAAAGAAGAAAATAAAAATTTATCTTCTAAACTTGACTTGATTTTGTAAGAGAGGGATGAGATTTCAAGTGAACGTGACTCACTTAAATCCCAACTTGAACTTGCCCTAAATGAAAACAAAATTTTAAAAAATAAAAATGATTGTGAAATTGTTTTGAAGAAAAATGAGACTTTATCTTCAAACTTGATTTTATTGTAAAAGAAAATGAATCTTTGAAAAACAAAATTATTTCTATTTCAAAAGAATTGGATTTGGTTTCTAAGAAAAACATTTCTTTGAAAAATGACTTAGATTCTCATGTTTACCATGCTAGTATAGCTTCACCATCTAGTGTAACCATAGCATGCTCCACATCTTCTTCCATGATTGAAAATGATATTTGTTTGTTAAAGAAGAGTGTTGATTGTTTGGGCTCCACTTTGAGCCAATGTGTCATGGACGACGCACAGTTGGAATCCATGTTTCGAAAGAAACATGTTCCTCCTATGCATGCACACAAATCACGGCATACACATGCTTCCCACGTTCATGCACACACACACTATGTATGCTCATGTGTACACTTGTACACATTGTGGACGTAAGTGTCACCTTACTAAGTTTTGTTATGATAGAATACATGATGCAAATTTAGCAAATAGATTTTTTGGGTTAGGAAAGGAGCTAACCCCCATGGACCCAAAGAGTTTGGGTACCAAAAATCACTCCTATTTTATTTGATGTAGGCGTGGGCTCTCACATTACGTGAGAGTTTTTGGTGCCTTGTGATGGATGTGTTTCTGAGCTAAACGGTGACTATTTTGGATGTATCACTTTCAAGGGAAGTTTGGTAGAAGGACCACCTTGGTTTGGAGCCTAGAGATATGCATCATGATTTTGGTAACGATCTTTAACTCTCATTTAAGTTTACATGTTTTCACATGATTAATTTTTTTAGCATGTCATGTTTTTATGATTATTATGTTAAATGCCATAATAATTAGATTTGTGACATACATGTATAGTATTTGAGATACACTCATGTTCATATAGATTATTACTTTTTTTTCTCATTATAGTTTAGCTATTGTGTATATCATAGCTCTAATATATGTGCATTCACCCAATAATCATATTGATTTATGTCTCGTTTTATGCTTCATATTTTGATTACATGTTTAAATGTAAGTTTTCATTAAAACTTGTGTCAATACTTGTACAACTAGAGAGCCACAAATTGATGATTATATGTTTGTACTTGATTGCTCATTTGTACCCATTAGATGTACTAGTATAGCCTAATTTTGATGATTCATACATTTTGACTTGTATTCCCTATTTTGTACATGTTTTCATTAATATGTGTTTAACTTTATGTATATGTTAATTTAGCCAAAACTATTGAATATACATGTATAACCTTGAGTCATTTGCCTTTCATGCAAAATCTCTTTATAGACTCAATTGTGTTTGGATATGTATGTATGCCTTTAGTTTTAACAAAACATACATATGCCTTGGAATTATCATTGTTTTGATAAAAATTAAATTTTGATGATTTTCATGTTTTTGAAAAGAAATTTCATATGAGCCTTATTGCCCATTTTCATGATTATGTTTTTCACATATTACTTATACACTCACATCATTCTTGTTTACTCATGATTTATTTTCATAAGATTATATGTGCTTTATTGCTATTTGAGTGTTAATGATTGTGTGATTTTCAAGTTTCATGGAATATATTATTATTTTATTTCTTGCTTGAAGGATTTCATACTAGTTTATAATTTTATCATATAACTAGCTCGTATTCTTCATTTTGGAAGAGTTTTCAATTATGCTACATTATTTTCAAACTTATTTTTGAAAACCCCTACCATTAAAGGGTGGTTGGATGGGCGACCATGCCTTGTGAGCTTAATTGAAAATCTTTTTAAATTTGTGCATGAATAGGGAGGTATTTATGAGTTATACACTTGATCTCATTATGTTTTCAATTGGTATCACAATTGATATCTATTTTGTATACTCATATTTGTTTATATATATGTATACTTCAACTTCAAATAGTATCAATTTCAATTGATATTTAATTTCCTTACATATATATGTGTTTGATTGTGCTTACTATATCTCTAATATCTTTTAGCACAAATTTTGGTTATGCTAAGCTTGATTTAATCCTTAATGACATTATTTTTTATTGGTATCTCATATAAGCTTATGCATGATTTTCATTAGTATTTCATAAAGGGCAAAAAATTCATGTTTTACCTTTCAATCGGTTTTGTTTACATTTGGTGTTTTACTCCCACTCTTTATGTTGAAAAATGATATCTTAGTTTTCATTTGGTTTCTATGCTCCTAATGAAAATTATTTTCAATTAGTATATGTTTCATTTTCAATATTGATATCAAGAATATTAAATTGATATTATTCTCTATTTGGTATCTCTATTGCACTTTAGTGTTTAACCAAAAAGGTTAGTTTATATTTTTCAATTGGTTTCAAGATTTCCTATATGTTTATATCTTTCAATTGGTATCAAAATTTTTGTTAGTTTCTTCAAAATATTTTGTTTATTTTTCAATTGGTATCATAAATTGACATCATGATGTTTCGATATATATTTTTCAATTGGTATCATAATATTTTGATTTGTATTGCTTATATGCAAGGGAAGCTTAACATCTTCTCTATATATAGATTCATGTTGAGTATATGTCATATTGAAGTGATTGACCTTTCTTTGGTATGTAGTACACGTGTGTAGTAGGAGTTTCACATCTCCTTTTATACATTGCATATTATGCTTTATGTGGTTAGGGTTTAGTCATCTCTTTTCATATAAATGCATGTATGCAGGGGGGGTTAACTTCATGTCTCTCCTCTTCATGAATGTATATAGCATATATACCTTTATTGTTTGATTTATGCAAAAAGGGAGAAAAATATTATTTATGCCCCTTATTGTCTGCACCCCTTTGTTGATGAATTGACAAAAAGGGGGAGAGATATTTTGGAGTTTTATATATGCATGTTTGTTTATGCATGCTTATTTAAATTTGTTTGTTATCTTTTACCATTAGTATCAAGAACATCTTTTGTTGGTGTCAAGAGCTTTTGATCGTATCAAGAGCAACATTTTTATTTTAAATTGGTATCAAAAGCATGTTTATTTCATTGGTATAAAAGATCATGTTTGTTTCATTTTCTTATTTTATGCATGTTTATGCATATCTATATTGAGCATTCATTGTATATCTTTATTATTTATTGCTATGCATGAGTTAAGGGGGAGCTTCTTTGAAGCTTAACTTTAATCCATGCATATATAACTCATGAGTTTTGTCAGCATCAAAAAGGGGGAGATTGTTGGCCCAGAGGCCCATCACTCTAGTTTTGATGATGATTAACTCATGTAGTTATAGTTTACTAATAATCTTTTGATATTTAGTTTCAGATATTTGATCGAGATATTAGTAGGTAATTAGCTTCAACAAAGGTGTTTTGGAGCTTTCACATGGTGATTCAGGAGCTCGAGCGTCAAGTTCACATCTAGTACTCGGATGGAATCAAGCTCGGTGGATCACGTTTGGATCGAGTCGACTTGAAGACGGAGTTCTACAAGAAAACTTCGGTTTGTTTAGTTAAAATTGTTTAGATCTCATTGTAAAGATTAGATAGTGTTGATATGCTCAAGTTCACAATACACACACACTTGTTTTAAGTTTATTGGTTTTTGATTTTCGGTTTAACCAATATTGGATTTCATGTTAAAATATAGATATAATACCTTTCATGTATATTGGATTCTATCCATATACAACATGCTTAAAGTTGTTTAAATATCATGTTTTTGTATTTGCATGTGTTTTGAAAAAATCAGATTTCCATTTCAAAAATCCAAGTTTTGGAAATACAGATTTTGGTTTAAGACAAAATTTCAATATCACAAAAATGGTTCAAATTGTTTGAAATATGTGTTAAATTTTTGTCACACATATTTGTATTTCAAAGATCTTATAAGAATAAATTTTTGTAGAATTTATGTGCATTTTATGAGATTTTTTAGAAGGCAAAAACCCAAGTTTTTAATCCCTAAAATTCTGGACTGGCTGGCTGCCGGTCGACCGGGCCGATCGACCGAGGTAGAAGTCGGTCGACCGACCTGCACAGGACGTGCACGCAGTCAGGCTGGTGGGCCGGTCGACCTGGTCGGTCGACCGCCAGAGAGCTTCTGCTCTCTGGAAAAGGCCCTGGTCAACCGACCGGTTGACCGGCAGAGAGCTCTGCTCTCTGTGTCCAGCTCCGATCGACCGAGCGGTCGACCGGCCAGAGAGCCGTTGCTCTCTAGATCCAGGCTCGGTCGACCGGGCGGTCGACCGGTGGGCTCAACGGTCATAAATTTGACCGTTGGCCGGTCGACCGCCCGGTCGACCGGAAGGGCAATTTTGCCCTTTGCCTGCTGCCAACGGGCAGATTGTTATGGGGCTATAAATACCCCATATTTGAGTTGGTTTTTAATAAGTTTTTCAAGAGCAAAAATTCCCATCTTCTTAAGTGTTTTAACAGTAAGTTTTAAAAGAGTTTTGGGTTTAAAGATTTCATCTTTATTTGTTTTTAAAGGGTTGGAAAAATCAAAGAAAAATAGGATATTCGGGATATTGGTTTTGATCTTCATTTCAATCTTATTCTAGTTGTTTTCCCAAGTATTTTTCTTTGTGTTTTGTTTTCCAAACTCTTTATATTCTCACACTTGAGCTATCATATCTATCCTATCTATTAGGATCTTGTTTTGTGAGAAAGAATTAGTTTGTGGTCTTTGAGATCACCAAGTTATAAACCTTCCATACTTTGTGATATCCCTCTAGTGAGAGATGATTGTGTTGATATCCCTCTAGTGAGAGGTGATTGTGAAAGTGGTGTTTGTATCCCTCTAAGTGTAGGGGATTGTGATTGTGTGGCTAAGTGCCTTTGTAACACCCTGATCCCCGGTGTACGTATTACCGTATCGGTACGCGATACGACGTACAAAAATTGATTTGACCTTCGTGGTAGTCCGATTGAGCCGATTTCAGTTTTAAAAATCATTTTCTAATATTTTAGATTTTTCAGGATTTTCTGGGAATTTTTCTGGATTATTTTGGAAAATCTCCATAGTCGGTGTCGACCGATACCGATAACCGGCCTTCTGATTTTTATTTCACAACGGAGTACAATTTTGAGAATCGGCTTTCACCATATGTCTTAGGATCACATGAGCTACGTTTGGATATTTTCGGAGATTTTTCTGAATTTATCGAAAATCCGGTCAAACCGGTATCGCCCGTATCGGCGAGACACTCCGGGATTTTTAATTTGTAAACCGGATCGAGTTTCTGCAAACCGTCTTCATCTTATGTCTCAGGATAATTTTTCTATTTTTTATAATTTTTGGGCACCGTTCAGAGCTAGTCGCATTTTGGGCAAATATAATCATATTTAAATATTATTTTTTTAGTTTTCTTTTTCTTTTCTTTTCCTTTCTCTTCTCTTCTCTGGCTTTTTCCAGAGAATTCCCTCCGCCGCCATTTTCCCTTTAAATCCTCTCTCTCTCTTCCCAAACTCTCTCTCAAAATCTAAATCTCTCTCTATTTCTCTCTCTCTCTCAGATTCAAGATTATCTGTATCTGAATTTGGGCATTCCAGCAACGAGTACAAGAATACCATGACCTTGACGATTCATTCCTTGACTCGCTTATATTCCTTCCTTTCTTCCAGTTGTCAACCAGAACATCCGATTTCCTCCTCGCTTTCCTTGCATCGTCTTGCTTCCCATCCGTTCGGATTAGTTCACTACCATACTTCTCCATCCCGGGTTCCTTCTAGATAGCAGAGTGCGCAGCGGAAGTGTCGTGGATCCGTAACATTTCAGCTTTGGGGTTGAAAATATTGTTCTCACACCTAAATGGAAATTGCGAGGACGCAATTTTTGTAAGGTGGGGAGAAATGTAACACCCTGATCCCCGGTGTACGTATTACCGTATCGGTACGCGATACGACGTACAAAAATTGATTTGACCTCCGTGGTAGTTCGATTGAGCCGATTTCAGTTTTAAAAATCATTTTCTAATATTTTAGATTTTTCAGGATTTTTTGGGAATTTTTCTGGATTATTTTGGAAAATCTCCATAGTCGGTGTCGACCGATACCGATAACCGGCCTTCTGATTTTTATTTCACAAACGGAGTACAATTTTGAGAATCGGCTTTCACCATATATCTTAGGATCACATGAGCTACGTTTGGATATTTTCGGAGATTTTTCTGAATTTATCGAAAATCCGGTCAACCGGTATCGCCCGTATCGGCGAGACACTCCGGGATTTTTAATTTGTAAACCGGATCGAGTTTCTGCAAACCGTCTTCATCTTATATCTCAGAATAATATTTTCTATTTTTTATAATTTTTGGGCACCGTTCAGAGCTAGTCGCATTTTGGGCAAATATAATCATATTTAAATATTATTTTTTTAGTTTTCTTTTTCTTTTCTTTTCCTTTCTCTTCTCTTCTCTGGCTTTTTCCAGAGAATTCCCTCCACCGCCATCAACCCACCGCCATTTCTTCCTTTAAATCCTCTCTCTCTCTCTCTCTCTTCCCAAACTCTCTCTCAAAATCTAAATCTCTCTCTATTTCTCTCTCTCTCTCTCTCTCTCTCTCTCTCTCTCTCTCTCTCTCTCTAATTAGCCTAATCAACTCTCCCCATTTCTAAACTCTCTTCCCCTCTCTGTTCCATGGCTGGCACCGCCGCGCACTCACGGACGGCGCCGTCGCGCGCTCACTGCCGGCGCCACCGCGCCCCCGGCCGGTGGCCGGCCGCCACCGCGCCCACCCCTCCTCCTCTGCTTCTTCTTTATCTTCTTCTTTCTTCCTTTATTTTCTTTTCTTTTCTCCTTTTTTCTTCTCTCCAACTCTTCCTTTTCTTTTTCTCTTGCAGCCTATGGGGGAGACCCGCCGCCGGCGGAGCAGGCCGCCGCCGGCGACGGGCCGTCGCGGGCAGAGGAGCGCAGCAGCAGTTGCTGCTGCCGCTGCTGTTGTTATTTTATTGAGGGTTTGGGTTTTTACCCAAACCCATTACCTCTAATTGGGTTATGGGTTAAAGGGAAGCCCAATAACCCATTTAAATGTGTTGAAACCCAAACCCAAATACCTTAAGTTATGGGTTCGGGTTATCAGATCCAGACCCAACCCGTTTACACCCAAACCCGACCCGCGGGCGACCCGAACCCGTCTAAGGTAAATTTACAGAAAACCCCCTATATATTCCAGTATTTGCATCTAATATGTTTATTTACATATTTAATCATGTTTGTTATGATTTAGTATTCGGGCGATATCTGGAGCATTTGGACTCCGATTCGGGCGATTCTGGATCCGTTGCGATCGTGGGGAAGAGAGCTACCATCCTATGGCCAGTTTGTGAGTGTTTTTTATTTTATAAATTACATTTTTTTCATGTTTAGTGCAATGGATTGATAGATCTTCGTTATGGATAAATAACGGTAACTAATAATTATTAACTAGTAATGATTGGACATGTATTGTATTAAGAATAACCTAGATTATGGTTAGGTATTTCCTGATTTAGAAGAAAGATAAAGAGGCACTTCGAATACCAATACATACCAACATAGACAACTCGGACACAGATATCATGCATATACCGCCACTGACCCACGGACCACTAGGTCACCATATTAGTGGATACTATTACTTCATCTAGTAGCTCACAGTTAGATAACCATCGTCACATGTATACTGATCCACAGTACTTAATGACACTACACTGTCACTAGACATGACTGCTAGAGACCGTTAGTGCATGCACTGATATCATCCTTACACGGACACTGTAGTTCACTGGATATGGTATGATACACTGACCACTATTACCACTATCATATATATATGACACAGATTCTTGCTACCCATGTATCTTCCACTGGTACACAGATATACTAATGCACGACATGTCACATTTCATATTATTGTTAGTATCGTTACATGGATGCTCGATACACTGTTATTTCATGTTCACACATCACTGTTACATATGCTCACCACATGAGTGTGCATGCATGTATTATTTCTCACTTATTATCATATGACTCACCGTGCATAATACCCAGATTATTGTTCCATGTTCTTATGTCCATATTATATGATTGTTCCCGGTTACTGATACGGATATTTTCGTTACTGGACATGCGAGCTGTTGATATGCGATATGTGGAATCCCACATCTATTGTTCCCGTTACCCGGTATATTGTTCATGTTATCTTGTTCATGTTATATTGTTCCTGATTCCCGTGATATTGTTCTACGCTATCAACAGAGCTCAGGTCCAGTTATCATGTTACCCGTATCATGTACAGTAGTTGTTCTTGTTACATTGTATACATGACATATCAAATCATAAAGCTAACTGGGGTATGGGGGAGACTTGACGGTTGATTAGATCTTATCGGGTGATGTACTGGATCCATATTGTTTTCCCACTGCAGGGGACGGTAGTGCTTCCTACCAATTGCTCCATGAGCTCTTGTTACTTGATTCATGCTCCCCTCTTAGCGGAGGGCCCTGGTCTCAGCAGCCAGGGATTGTTTAAGGCCGTGATCCCGGTATGCACGGGATACATCCACCCGATAAGAACTCCTCGACCATGGGTTTCCAATTAACATAATAAAACAGTATACACAATAGTGACGTTAGGAACACTTGTTATTTGGTCACTCTCTCGTCTGGATAATGGTACCCGTAGGCCATATCCGGATGGGTTCGACTGGAGTGCGGGCTCCAGTATGAACTGCCAGTGGTATGGGACACTGGAAGAGATTGATTAAAATATCAGGTGGTACTGATTTCTACTATTGTGTCAATCACATGACTTGCCTGATACATGTATACTAACTTGTTACTGTTCCTGTTATTTTGTCTGCTTTCATGCTCACTGTGATCGTGCTTACCTGTTACTGTTCCTTTTCATGTTATTGTATCCGCTATCATGTTACCTGTAGATTTTGTTACACTACCTGGTACCTATGGTGGCATACTACTCATGCACATGTACACCTTGCATCACATATATTCTGCTTTGCATTGCTTATATGCTATTTAGACACAACACAGTAGCATGTTCATATTGCATATGCCCACCTGCATGTTCATTTACATCATTACCATATTCACTGTTGTTACGTCACCGATAGATAACATTATGTATTATATAAACTAGATATGATTAGAGTCATGACCTGATGAGAACTGGCTAGGTAGTGATGATATCAAAAGATGACATGTTTATATATTTCCACTGCTTCCTATATACTTATGATATATATCACTTGTACCACATCATGTATTATATGTTAGTATCGTGCTTGTATTATTATGTA
Source organism: Agave tequilana (assembly GCA_038442645.1). NCBI lineage: Eukaryota > Viridiplantae > Streptophyta > Magnoliopsida > Asparagales > Asparagaceae > Agave > Agave tequilana. The sequence goes on along the minus strand of JAVJIF010022976.1, from coordinate 62,713 downwards.
TATATTACTGCCTCCTTCATTTTACCACTCACTAGGTCGCTTTCTGACGACCCTGGGTTTGCGTGCCTAGATTGGAGATCCGAGTTCTCAGAGTAGCAGAGAGTGCCTTGGCGTGACATAGGAGATTCCTCATCTGGCCTAGTCATAGGTATCCTGGGCATTTATTTCTGTTATCTTATTTGTCCCTATTTTTCATATCTATTATGATCGCTGACCTATTTCTGCAGGTATTCTTGTACTGCTTTTATGCTGGACCTCATGTCTCTATGGAGGGTATGTACTGTACTGAGGCTTAGCGTACGTACGTGGGGTTTTTCGCCTTGCGTATGTACGTCGCCATAACGTCTCTGTATCCTTAGGATTGGCGCGTTACAGCCTTATCCCTCAAGTGTGAGGTTGATAGTTGTTTGGCTTAGTGTTTTGCCTCTAGTGAGAGGTTGTATTGTTGAGAAAGGAGTTGTGTACTCTCAAATTGTATTTGCCCAAAATCTTCAGTGGAGATTCCCTATGTGGGAAGTCCTGTGTGGACGAGTTAGTGAAAATCCTTCTGTGTGAAGGCTAGGACGTAGAGCTTTGTGCTCGAACCTCGAAACTTATCTTCGTGTTTGCGTTTGATCCACTTTCTCTAACTCTCTCTTATATTGTGTCTTGCATCATTTCATATTGTTCATATCATTTATATGCTTGGTATTGATTGTGTGTGTGTGTGTCATACTTGTGTTAAACCAAGAGAGCTTCATATAGCACCTCAACTCTTATTCAGAGGAATCAAGAGGAGTTAGTCCAGAGCCCTTCACTAGAAATTCGGCTACACTCTTTGGTTACACTATGTGTGTTGCAATTAGTTTTTTAAATTCTGCATTATTTGTCATAGATTAGCCTTACACCTATTCACCCCCCCCCTCTAGGTGTATTTTCAGTAATGACTAAACCCTAACCCACATAAGCATACTTTACAATGTATAGATGAGATGTTAAGCTCCCCCTGCACACGTATACCACATAAAGAAAGAGGTCAAGCCCTTCTTTATATACTACACTTATCAAGAATTTATATATAGAGGAGATGTTAACCTTCCCTTGCATATAAGCAATGCATGTTAAAACAAACTTTGAAAATCAATTAAAACAAAGTTTGATACCACTTGTAATCAACAAAATATATTTTTGATACCCATGAAATCAATTAAATAAATTTTGATACTACTTGAAATCAATAAAATAATTTTTTTTAATGCTACTTTGTTTTGCTTTCAAGTAGTCATAAAACTATAGATAAATACAATTCTAAAAAATTTTGATAAACCAATTGAAAATATAGACATAAATATTATCTTATAGAAACCACTTGTAGATAACATAAATATTATTTTATAGATAAACATAAACATGAAATCATTTTAAGTCAAATAACTTTTCTCCCTTTTTGAAATAATCACAAACTAATGCATAAGCTTGTTGGAACAAAACAAATATTTTGCAGTAAAACTAAGCTTAGCATGAAATCAATTGTGTTATAAGACATACATAGTCAATGTAAAACAAACACAATCAATCATATATATGTATGTATGTTAATGAAAATACCACTTGAAATTTAACGCATACATATATAGAAAAACTTGAATGAGCATATAAAATGAAATAATATGGGAATCATGTGTATAACTCAAATCATCTACCATACCATGCACAAGTTTAAAAAAATACTCATTAAGGCACACAAGGTATGATCGCCCAACCAACCGCCATCTAAGGGGTAGAAGTTTCAAATATAATATTTTGAAAATAATTATAGATTGAAAATACTACCAGTGAAGAATAAAGAACTATTAATATAGTTTTTGAAACTAGTTAAAGATCCTTCAAATATGAAACTAAATCATACACTCATGAAACGTGCTAATTACATAAAATTGACACTCAAGCTCTATAAAGCACATAAATGAGCTCATGAAAATAAATTCATGAGTAAACATAAAGGTGAGTGCTCGATATTCATGTGAATAACATATTCATGAAGATAAAACAATAAAACTCAAAAATCAAAACTAGCATGAAATTCTTTTTCTCAAAACATGAAATATCATATAATCATGCGATAATCATCAAGACTAGGACATACAATATACAATCAAACATAAATGAGTACACAAATGAAATAAAATATGTATAGCATAAATATTAAGTATAACTCAAGAAGTGTACATAGATAACTGATTAGTCTACAATTTTGCATTTGTATATAACATATTCCTGCCGATTTATGAATAAAATGGTGTTTCTCACCCGTGTTTTGATCTATTTTGCAGATAATCAAGAGTTCAAGGGAAAATCAGAATAAGAGCCTAATTAAACCCAATTTAGGGTTATTAAATCTCATTACTTGGAGGCCAAGTTAGAGAGTTTCTAGAAGATGCATGGATCTAGAAGTAGGGTGCGAATTTGAAGAAATCAGATCCAATTCACCCAAATCTAGAGATATCTAGAAGGTCCCTGCAGTTGGATGAAGCCATAGAGCGAAATCAGGGACCTGGGTCCCTGGTATTGCCGCGAAACGTGGCAGTTGCCGTGTTTCCCCAGCAATCTTGTGGGCCCATGTGTCGATCTTCGACGCGTAGCCTTGTCTCACACCTTTCAAATACTTCTTTTGCCTATAAATACTACAAATTTTGGCCAAAAACGAGAAGGGAAAGTTGTAGGCTAGGGTTTTCCTCTCCTTTAGTGTAGGTTAGTGTAGTTCTTCTTCTCTTTTCTTTTGTATTTTTATTTTGTTTTGATTCATGTACTAGGGCTGAGTTGATTCTGGAGGGGGAGAGAGATATTGATGTAATAGAGAGTGACAATCTATGTAAAGGTATCTCCTTTCTTCTCTATTTTAATCTTCTCCATCTTCTACATGATGCTTAACTAGTTTTTCTTCTCATAGCAATCAATTACTATCCACTAACAAGCTAACCACTTACTTAATAATTCACATGAATCTAATAGCATTTACAAGGCTTTACTCTTACAAGAGTCATTGATGGCTCATGTTGATAAATACTAACATTCTAACATCTAACCACTAACAAGCTAACTTGTAATGTCTTCTTTATTTTATGTCCATCTCTACTTGATTTTAATGATCTAATAGTAGTTTGCAACTTATTGTGTGGAATGGATGTGTTTGAATGTGAAAGAACAATCTTATGAGTCATACTTTGTATCTTCTCTTGAAGTTAAGGAATGGTGATGGCCAAGAATCCATGTGAGACAATTATCATTAAGAAGATAGCATGATTAGTAGAGCAATTAGTAGTTAGTAGCCAAGAGTTTTCTTTCATAGTTTTTCTCATTCTTTTTATCTTATTTTAAAAATCAATCTCAAACCGTTTTATCAATTTTCTTATCATTGTATTCACCACCTTCTTTGTTCATCTTTGTTTTCATCTTCTTCACCGCAAAGTTTATCATCTTTTTCATTTTGTTTTCCAAATCACTTTTCAAATCACTTCACTTTCTTCTTCATTTCTACTTCTTGCTTTTATTTTACCGACTCCATAAACCACTTCTTTTTTGTTTTACATAGCCGATTTCATCTCCTTCTCCATCTATCACTTTTGGATTTCTTTTCATTCTTTAAAAAAAAGAACTTGTTAATATACGACGTGAATAAGAACTGTTAATGCTTCTATTGCCTCCCTCTCTTTGAATTCGACCCGTTGAGCCAATGCTATAACGAAAGTATTGAGAAAAATTAGTGCGCATACTTTTACATTGATTTTAAAATACACGTTTTCGAGTGCTGATTTTATATCCGATCAAATTTTGGCACCGTTGCCGAGAACAGGAATGGTTTTGATTTCACGTTTTTGTTAACATTTTCTTCTCTGTTTTGGTGTGCAAGTCAATTTTTATAGAAACTTAATATTGCAGAAAACCTATTAGCATTGTAGCTCCCTACTCGTGAAAGCAGGGACCCAGCTTCTATAGAACAGCTGCGCAAATGCAACTTTTGTCGCGATTCTGCGGTAACCTTGTAGCATTTGTGTATTTTTTTTGTGCTGGGATGTGTAAATTGTAATAGCTAGTGGATTTGTACTGTTATTTTTCTGCTTTGATTGCCTGAACACTGTAATAAATTAAAAAACTAAAATACGTAATTGAACGCTTTCAAAACGGTTTAGACATTTGCATTTAGGCACGTGTCAAATTCAATTCAAATATACTATATTTTGTTCTGTTATTGTGATCTGTACTGAGGTGTACATATAACATTGTATATAGCATAGGACAAATACGTGGGTGATTTACTCGCTTTGTGTTATATTCTTTCCTATATTGTACACTTGCACAAATTAAAATTAAGGGTAAAACCCATTCAAGATAAGGTGGGGAGTTCATTACCCTTTCCTTAGCCTAAAAACCATCTCCCCACTCACAGAACCCAAGCCCTAATCTAAAAATTGATGGACTTTGGCCCTAGGGACATCTCGGACTCATTAAGAGATTGATCGAGGGTGAAACTTATTTGAATCATACTCTTGTAAAATCGATGTCTAAGGTTGGGATTAAGAGGTTACGCCTCGAAGATACCATGGTTTGGCGTAATTAAGGCATGTTGCTTACGCACGGATACCTCTCACCGTATATTGCCCCTACCTGACCGATTAGCTTGTGGTCGAATTCATACAACAAGCTCCCTGGGGTAATCACCCAGTTAGGAGTCGTTTAAGTTTAGGTCAATCCTAATATAGGCTTGGTTTTGGTTTTTTTCTTTCTTTTTCGTTTGTTATTTGTTTTTTTTTTTTTGTTTGTATTTGTTTGTGATAAGAATTTCAACAATAATTTTTTCAATCCAAATATGAATCCATACTTCACATCAGCCTCATTGTCGAATAACTCCAATCCAGCTTTGAAAAATATGAACAAACCAAATAATCTGGATTGGATGTATTCGACTCTATATAACCTATACCTCTTATCTGATGACCAACATTTTCAAAATAATTTCAACTTTTCACAAAGTCGATGGGGATTCACCTCCTCCGAGTCAAATTCTCAACCATATTGTTTACAATTTTTTACAATATTCACAATATTCATTCCCCGGTTGTGCTTCCTATATTCCTTTTCTAAAACAACCCTTCGAAGAAAATCCGAACTAGAAAAGAGTATGAAAGCCACATAAGCCATGCTTGAGTCCCAACAAAATAAGCTCAACTCACAATTCTCCCAAACTTTTCCATATCATACTTCATATATTCTTTTTCTATAACAACCCATAGAAGAAAAATCTGAGTTAGAAAAGAATATAGAAGCCATACAGGAGGCTGAGCGACAATTTCAGAAAATATTGGACTACCCAATTACACAATATTTTCAAGAGTCATACTCAGTCCCACCTATTCAAAAAGAAAACCCATCAGTTTTGGACATAAGTATAGAACTTTTGCGTGAGTCCGAGCGACAACCTCAAAACTTTTTGGACTCACAATCTTCATAATTTTTTTTCAAAACCAAGATTCCTACACTTCCTTTCTAGAATAACCACTCAGAGAAAGATCTGAGCTAGAAAAGAGTATAGAAATCTTGCATGAGACCTCACAACAATTTCAAAAAATTTTTACCAAGTCTATCAATAGGTTAGAAACACAACTGAGTTAATTGGTCAATATTTATAGGAATGAGAAAACTCTCTCTTTTCAACTTTTGTTGACCCAGGACTCATGTTATTTTGGAAACAAGATTCAATTTCAGCATACCCATTTGAACTTGACCAAATTACAAATTTTGAAAATCTCATTGACATTTTGACAAGTTATCCATTTCCTGAAATTGACCTTGAGCATGAATGTGATCTTGAACCACAAATTGACAATTCAATTTCACTTCTTAATTCAATATTGACTCCTGTATCTTTACCTCACTTCAAATGTTTTCCCAAGTCAACTTTGAATCATGTATTCATACATCGTGAAATTGAATTACCCATCTTTCAAGATTCGCATCTGAAACTTGACCAATACATAATTTTTAAAAGTCACATTGACAAATTGGCAAGTTTTTTTTCAAAGAAATTGAACTCAGACAAGAATGTGACCTTGATCCTCAAATTTGTGATCCAGTTCAAATTTCTGAATCAATATTAACTCCTGTTTTGCTATCTGATTTGAGCACATTTGAGAGTCAGTTTTGATTCCCATACCTGTCATTCTTGAACTTGAATCACCAACCTTAAGAAATCACATTCCATTGTGGGGAATGAATGTGGACTTGAGTTTTAACTTCTTAATTTGGACCCAATTTCTGACAAATTTTGACTCCTGAACCTTCACTTGACTTCAGTCAATTTCCTGAGTCGATCATAGTTCCTGTATTTCATAAGTCCAAATCTATCATTCCATCTTTTCATACTCCATTTTGGGATAAAAGTGTTGAAAATAATGACTCCAAAATTATTTTGAAAATTTAGAAATTAGATGGGGTAAAATTCTTAATAAAATTATCCATGCTCACATCATCATAATTGATTATATTAGAGAGGTCACTGGAGGGTTCCTCTGAGCTCCACAATCTTTGAATTGGACTACATTTTGTGGACCAATCAGACCACCACTAGAACCACCACTTGAGGTGATTTTTTCTCCCTCTCTATTTATTTCATGCATACATATAATCACGACGCATTAAGGATAATGCCTGAGATAAGTGTGGGGGAGGGTCTACTAACATAGAGTTTTTTAGATTTTTTTTATTTTTCACTTCTTTTAGAATATTCTTAGAATTTTTTCTTTTTGTATAGGAATTTTTTCCCTTTCTTTAAAAGCTTTTTAAAACAAGAGACAAAGTTTTGATTTATTTTTAAGAAAATTAAGATGATCTTAGAAACTAAGAAAGTCTTAATTATGATATTTTAAACCTAGTTGAAATAATGAATCTTATTTAATATTATAGGTTAAGTAATAGAGATTGGAGAGATAATTTTTATCTTGAATTTTTTACCTTAGATAGTATGCACTTCATACTTATACATTTTTGTGAAAACAAAGACCTAAAATGTCATAAAGCAAAAAATAAATATATATATATATGGTATATATGAAAAAAATCACTTATTAATGCTGGATAACTATGCCTCAAGAAGCATGATTATTCACGTCTGATAGTGGTCAAAAGAAACAAATAATCTCCCTAAGTTTTGTGGTCTTGTTTACTCGAGTCCTTAAACCCAAGGGATGTTTTCTCATCTGGTGCTCTAAGATCGTTTTATTTGGGAGTCATCGACTAAAGACTCACTACCCGGGAAACTAGAAGCCTAAAAAAAACTAAGGAAAGAAAAAAAGAAAATATATATAAATAATGGCTTAGAGTTGAAATCCTAAAATTTTTCACTATCACAAAGTACATATTATCTAGGTTTTATGAAGAATAAAATATTCAATCCAATTTTGAATTCTTACCTTAATTGAAGAAAAGATCTTGCATATAGATTATAACACAAGTTTTAACAAGGTGTGCATATGAACATATGATATAGCATATAAATCAAAATATGCTCTAACTAAAGCATATAAAAACATGAATCCAAAAAAAAATGGGCATGTAAATTCACTTAAAAATATGAACACTATTTTCAAAAATACATGCATAGTTAGACAAACAATCAACTCAACTATAAGCACAGAACAACATATGATGGAGTCAAAGTTACTATTCTAGCATATAAGCATTAAAATATTTTTAAAGTGGAGGATGAAATGGTTACCAATATGATATAGCCAATTCATTTCTCCAAAACGAGGTGGTCCTCCCACCATGCTTCATTGATAGCGATGCATCAAATAAGTTTAACCTTCAAGCACCAAATGTATCCACCACCAAGACGTCAATCCTCTCACGTTTTGTGAAAGCCCACACCTACATCAAAAACAAGTGGTGTGAATTTTGGTACCCATATCTTTTTGGGTCCACGAGGGTCAGTAGTATATGGAACCAAACATTTTTATTTACAAACTTTAAAGAATTTAATTTGTCATAATAAATTTTGCAAGATGACCTTTGCGGTCGCAGTGTGTACATGGGTACACCCTAGCATACATGGTGGTATGAGTATGATTATGGTGTGCATGAGATGTATGTCGTGGGATATGTGCATTAACATGTATATATTTCTTGCGAAATATAGATTCTAATTTAGAATGATTAATGGCACATTGGCTCAAAGTGAAGCCCAAACAATCAATATTCATTTTTAAAATACAAATATCATTATTAATATTGGAAAGAAAAACATGAGAATGAGAAACATGGCAAGCAAGAGAATCAAATCATTTTTCTCTTTGAAAATAGAAATCTTTTCTTTTTCCTTCAAAACAATTTTCTTTTTTAAAGAATCATTTTTCTTCAAAACAATCTCCTTTTCTTTAGAATCAAAACAACTTGATTTTTCAAAGATTCATTTTCTTTTGAAATAATTTCAAATTTATTTTGAAAAGAATCTTTTTCTTTTAAAATGGAATCATTTTCTTTCTTCAACTTCTTATTTTCAACTTTTAATAAATCATATTTTTCAAGAAGTTTTTGGCAAAACATAGCAAGTTTATCACATGGCATTTCATTATCATTATCAAGCTCGGAATCGGAATTGACCTCAAGAAGGTCACCCCCTTGGGCCATATAGCACATGTTGGAAGCATCACTTTCTTGATCTGAGTCACTCTTCTTATTAATTGTGTTTGTTCCCCAAGAGATAAGAGAGTGTTCCAAACTACAAAACCTGATCAATGTTAGAAACCCTAGATAAATATTCATTATTTAGGGTTGAGACTTTAAATGTATCCACCACCAAGACTTTTGCATTAGCCTCAAGATATTTGTCATTAACAAAATATGAATCTTTAATAGTGGCAAAATAAACATGAATACCAAGGGCTTTGAGATACATAGACATCTTAAACTTTTTAATTTTGGAAGTTAAGAATATCAAACATAGGAGGTAAAAGAAAATACATGTGTGTGTACAAATATTATGATTAGCAAACAAAGCATCTTTAACTCTAGGTTGTTAGACCCAAATCAAGAGCACCAAGTTCTGATACCACTTGTGGATCACCTAGAGGGGGGTGAATAGGTGATGTGATAATTAAATGCCAAACAATGTGAAATTAAAACTTATTATGCAAACTAAAACTATCACACAACGTATAACCAAAGAGTGAAGCTGAATTCCCGGTGAAGAGTTTTGAACTTCTCTTTAAGATTTCTCTAAACTAAGAGTTGAGATGTTACTATAACTCTCTTGGTTCAATACTAGTGTGAGCATAATCACAATATCAAGCATGTAAAGAATTGACAAGAAATAAGAGCATGCAAGATTTTAAACAATCCTAAGTATGTATATCAATTAAGCACAAGTAAATATCAAGCATATAAAGATGTAAACAATAAGAGCAAATAAAATATAAACATAAGTGATTTGAGAGATAGAGACGAGCAATCACAAACACGGGAGAATTATTTCGAGGTTCGAGTCACCTACTCTACGTCCCCGCCTTCACCATTATGAAGGATTTCCATTATAAACGATTCTGCAAGATTATTCGGTACCTCAACGCCTACAACGAGCTCCCTCAAGAACTCTTGGACCCGCAAGTCCCAAATTTATTCCTGCAAGAACAACACACCGCGGACCCACATTCTCGCCGAGGCCACAACCTCCAACTTCTTCTCCATAGAAAGTAGAACACTTTGTGTTCAGTTCTTGATCACAAACAAACACTCTCACATACAAGGATCTTAGAGGATGGAAGGATCTTAGAGGATGGATATAGAAATTGATAGGCTCAAGCTTGTGTGAGAAACTAGATAAATTTGAGAGAGAAAAGCTCAAGAAATTTTTTTGAACACTCAAGAAAATCACTCTTGAAAAACTCTCTTTTGATATGAAAATGAAGCTCCAAAACTTGTTGAGAAACTCTGTGTAAAGCTCTTAAAAACACTTGTAAAAATCTTGTATAAAAATTAGCCAAAAGACCCATTTATATGGCTGTCAAAAACTAGCTGTTATGGCTCAAAATGGCTAGTCAGTTGACCGGTCGGTCGACCGACCAACGGTCAATTTTATAATTGTTGGGGTTGCCGGTTGACTGCCCGGTCGATCACACCCAAAACCCAGAGAGTTACAACTCTCTATCGGTCGATTGCTTGGTCAACCGAGCCAAGCCCGAGAGTGGGCTTGAGCGGTCGACCGCATTTGGGCCTGTGCATGTATGCACGCCGGTCGACCGGTCGGTCGACTGAGCCAGCCTTCAAACGACCGCAAACAGCCCCAAAGCACATTTTACAGGGTTTTAAAAAATCTTTTTCAATATATAAGTTTATTGAAATACTATGTAGCACAAATGTGTGTGATTAAAAATCAACACATATTACAAAGATGTGAACTATTTTTGAGGTAAAGAAATTACAGAATAAACAAATTGATATTTTTCAAAAACCAACTTCTAAATGAAAATTCAATTTTTCTGTAAAATTGTATAAATTAAAAAACAAGATATCAAAACACATTTGAAGTATAGTTATATGGATAGAATCTAATACACATAGTAAATGATATATACTTTATTTTTGACAATATAAACCAAAATAAGTTTTGATAAAAACAAAACTTAAACATATGATATAAACTCATCAAAATAAGTTATCTAAACAATATGAAGCAAAAACTTGTTTTGATGAAATCTATTCATGAAACCGAAAGATGTATTCTTGAAACTCAAAACCAAAACGCATAGAATAAGTTTCTATAAACATATGAAGCTCAAATATGTGTGGATAGAATCCAACACAAATTGCAAACTATAAAACTTATTCTATTGAGATAAAAATCATATAAACATATTCTTTTGAAGTTAAAATGGTTAAACCGAAACACAAAATATTTAACATAAAAGACAATATATAAATTTTGTGTGTGTATGTGAGCTTGAGAAATCCACAACTAATCTATCCTTTACATTTTATCCTAAAAAAAAATCTTAAGCTTACAAACTGTTGATTCAAGTCTTTTTGAAAATCTTCTCTTGAAAATCTTCTCCATCTTGACTTGATCCAAATTTGATTCATGAGCTAGACTCCTCTTTGAGTACTTGATGCCATCTTGAAGCGTGAGCTCTTGAAACACATGTGTTATCTTCAAAACTTGACTTCGAATCTTTTGTTGAAACTAAACACCGACTAAGATCTTGATTGAATATCTGAAATTTAATAAACACAAAATTATTGGTACTGTAACTACATGAGTTAATAATCATAAAACTAGAGTGATGGGCTTTTGGGCCAATAGGTATAGCGAAGAATATAGAAGAACCATAGTGAGTCTCGAATACCATCCTCTGAATGATAACCTGACTATAAATAAAATACTTAGAGAATATCCAAGCCCTGCAAGGTTGGCCGAATAGATCGTCGATAAATATTATGACAAGTTAGTGCAGATGCGGCTAGAAAACTCGGTTCACTAAGTCAATGCAACACATTAGGTGAGAGAAATCTGAAAAATGAAACTAGGATATTAAACTTCTGACGGAACTAGCCATGAGCGAAGTCATGGCCAGGTGGGGCCATTGCATAACACAAAGTTAGGCGCTAAGCATTAAGATGCGGTGGAGCAACGCTCTGCAAGGCTCGCACTTGGTGAAGCTCATGCGGCGAAGTTCTCGCGTAACACAACGTTAAATGCTAAGCGCAAAAGTGCAGCAAAGCCCACACCTGGTTAATCTTGCGTGGTTAGATTGCGACTCTCACTTGGCGAGGCTAGTGGAGTCCATGGCTTATCAAATCCATAAAGACTGTTGCACGTTGTGGCTGAGCCCAGTGAAGTTGATGAAAGAGATCATGATCGTTACTGAAATAATATAGAAAATACCATAGCGCTGCCTGGCAAAAATTTTGAATCTAGAAAACTGTTCCATACTGACACTCCTTATGTAGTGAAACAGTCTATCTGATTATTTAAGTGATGACTACCCAACTTTCTGTACTGAACCCTATGATGCGTATATACATATAAGAATAGAATGTGAAACCAAGAAACTATCTGATATAAAAAAACACGATGCAAAAGAATCAAGAATACCAGAATAAGGTGAGAGTGAACCACATTTGTCCTGTCGCTACCCCACTAGTATACCCATATCTTAAGTTGGTATAAAGGTTACGAAAATTAGAATAGTGAAAAATCAAAAGTATTTAGAAATCAAAGGAAGGATGATCCAGAAGAAATTGATAACTCTGCACTTGTACTTGGATTATATGACAAGGACTCTAGCATTCCAGTCGCAAATTTCTTCACCATTAATTTGTCGACTGGTTGTACTGTAGATGTGAGAGCCTAGGCTCTGATACCACCCTGTAACGCCTCGATCTCGCGGGTACGGAGCGTTACTATGACTAAATACGCAGGTCGAAAATACCCGCACATATATACGCTAAGCTTTAGTACAAGTAAGAATCAGAGTATGAAAGTATGTGGTGCATTATACATTCTAACATATGAATGCAATTACAAAGTTATCATAGGATGTGACACAATATTACGTGAATATTACATCACCGATGGGCGCAATTGCCAGAATACAAAGAGATATACAATTATGAATAGTACAAAAAGGTGTTCACGAGTTATAAGAGGAAAACTCAAGAGACGGGCGGGGCCTAAAAGAAAAGGACTCTGGACGGTTTGCCATTGATTCACGCTTCCACAGCGTATCTCTAATCAGTAACCGGGAGAATCCACAAGCTCCAAGTTTGAGATCTGAACATACAGGTCTAGGAGAGTCAGAACTCCCCAACGAGTGGTGAGGCGAGAGTCAAATGTCGTGCAGGCTCAAGCACACGTGAATTAATAAATCCAAGTCATAAGAATGTATTAAAAACGTATCGTGAGCAAACACATCCGAACGTGAATGAGGTATCAAGTGATGAGATGTACAGAAGCGACAAAATCAATTGTACAGGCTCAGTAGATGGATTCATGATATTGATACGTTGAAGGAATAATCCAAATAAGGAAACCTTCATCTATATACTATATATCTTATGTCTCCATCGACTGAGTACACATAACCTGAGTTGTCCACAATAACAGCTAAAGAGAACCATATGAATCATTAGGAAGTAGTAATTGTACGATAACTAAAGATCCATATAAAATCAAGAATAAGCAAGTCAGGAGATTGGCATAGTAAAAACAAGTGTAATATTAGGCAAGCGATAGGCTGTGTACAATACGGTATCAGCAGGAGATTAGTGGAGTAGTATATAGGTCATAAAACTAGAATATATAATATAATAATAATGATAAAACTAAAAATCCAAATTAAAACCCGATGAAAGCAACCAGCGGCACAACCCAGATTACGGCTTCATGAGAAAAGTACGTCGAAGGAATAATCTAAGTAAAGAAACCTTAATCTATATACCATATACCTCACGTTATTGTAATCTGAATGTATACAACCTGAATTGCAAAACAACACAATGAATTATTAATTAGTACTTTATTATTATACTCGTCCAACCCATATATTTAGGTATGTGCCCTAGCGTCCCAACACACATACATCCATATATGAGTAAGCCGAGATTGTTATTGAAAACTGATGATGAGACCAATGGGTTATGTTTACAGTGGGTCACGTATATGCCCGGGACCATGACCCAAGGTGTTCTGTTGCTAGTATTACAGAACTGGCCCAAGGCGTACAGGAGGTGGGTCTTAATGTATGCACATTCATGAATGTAACAAGTGGTAGGGAGCCAGCACTCCCCTCGGACACCTGGAGGCCCTCAGGTAGATCTGAAAGTTTTAGTTGCACAACATACCTAATACCAATATAAACATATTCACTTCTTGAAGTCCATCAGTTTTTTCCTTATCCGATGTAGGTTACCCTTTTATAGTTTATTATTATGTAATTATCATATTACGGGAATAACAGGAGTTGGTCAGGATCAGGAATTACAGAAGTAACAGGAGTATATAAGTACTAAAAATACAGATCATTGTATATAATACAGTATAGCAAGACAGAAATTCTGAAATATGATAATCACAAGTCAAGTATTCAGGTGACAAGTGATTGTAGGCTGTCTAAAAATTGCTGAAGACTAAGTCTTAGATGCAAGCCTCATGCCAAATGTGAGGGTCACGTTTCAACCCAAACGCGAACCTCGCGTTCTTTGTCAAATGCGGAGGTCGCTTCCAACCTCAGACGCGGACCTCAGCTTGTCTAGTATTTTAACTCAGACACGGATCTCAGCCTGTCATGCGTCCAACTGCAAACGCGGACATCGCGTCAGTGGATCTCAACTAGAGTCGCGTTCCAACCTCAAACACGGACTTCATCAACAACACTATGCGAGGATCGCGTTCTGTGCCAAACATGATAGTCGTGCTACTCTTCAATACGCGGACCTCAGGGTTGCATTTCAACATCAAAACGCAAGCCTTCGTGCTTCGTGTTTCAACTTCAAAGCAAGGATGTGAGCTCTGTGTACCAACATAAATGCGAGCCTGTAAGCTCCACGTCTTAACATCAGAGCGAGGTCGCGTCAAGCGCGAGACCCGCGTTTCTGCTGTAACTAATAGCCGCGAATTTGATCGTTAGACCCCATTTTCTCTCCAAAGAATGGGGAATAACTTTCCATTGTGGAGAGATTTAAGGGGTTGGTTACACCTCCTCCATTATGGAGAGATTTAAGGAGTTGGTTACACCTCAGAATCCTCTATAAATAATTATAAATAGTTAGGGGAAATGGAGCAGTTCTGGGGGAGGAACCCAAGAATCCTCAAAAAGACACACTTGATGTTTAATACTTGAAGCTGGATAACTACAGAAGGCTGAAACTTGAGCAAGACTGGTGTAATACCCCTCTCCCGGAATACGTACTTAGTTACGTATTCAGTCTTTCGATCGTACTTTCCGATTTACCTTCCGTATTTGACCGATTTTAATTTCAAATATCGTTTTCTAATATTTAATATTTTATGTGATTTTCTGAAATTTTCTGGAATTAAAATGAATTTCTCCGAAACCGGTGTCGGCCAGTGCCGCTGACCGATTCCAGGATTTTTAACTCACAAACAGTTAGGAATTTCTAGATGGTCCTTTAGGCATTATTCCTTAGAATCATGTTTTCAACCTACACTCTTTTTCTGGAGATTTTACGAATTTATGAAAATCCCAACTGAGTCGGCAGGTGACTGATTCCGGGATTTTTAATTTTAAAACTACAAATTATTTCTTCAAACGAATTTCACCATGAGTCTTAAAATCTTATTCTTGATTTTTGGTAAAATTTTCAGACCATTCCAAAATACTTGAATTTCGGGCATTTTTTTTCCAAAATTTGCAAAATTCCTTTTCCACTTCATTTCCACCTCATTTCCCACTCACACTTCACCTAACCCCACTCACTCTCTCCCTCTCCCACAGCCGGCCAAGTGGCCAAAGAGAGGACACTCACCTCACCCCCTTTTTTACACAAAAGTCCCTCTCATCCATCAAAATCCCAACCCCTTTACAAAAATCCCAAACTATAAATACCTATTCATTTGCAAATTACTCTTTTTTCTCTCTTTCACTTCAACAAGAGAAGAGAATTCTCTCAAGATCATCTCCTTCCACAACTAAACCCTAACTCCAAGCACCCAATCCCTTCACTTCCACCTCAAGATCACAAGAGATTCACCCAAGGCTTCATCAAGGCAACTCCAAGGGAGAATCCTCCAACCTAGCTTCAACTACAAGTTGTGGATTGGAGCCAACACCTCCATCCTTGGATCAAGCTTCAGATTTGACCCCTCCAGGTGAGTTCTTACTCACCAAGACCTAGTTCACACATCACATACTTGAAGTAGAAATCTTTGTTCACTTGCACACTAAAAATCCTATTTTTAGGTCATCTAAGCTCAAATCCAACCATTCCAAGGGAGTAATTCACTCACCAAGACTTGTATTAGCCTTAGAGCACTGTGTTTACACTTCTTGTACACATAGGTCACCTAAAACCAGGAATTTAGCCATCAAACACGTTTCCAGAATTTCTGTCCTGTACACTGATTTTCCCCACTATTAGTCGACTTACTCTAAGACCTAGTCGACTAGAACACTTAGCTGAAATTTAGTTTTTCTGGAAGACACAGCATTAGTCGACTTGCCCAAAATATCAGTCGACTAATAAACTCTCTGGAAACCCATATTAGTCGACTCCTGAATCCACCTAGTCGACTAATCCATCCTGGACCAGAAAACCCAACTTTCTGTATCACAGATCTAGACGACCGAAATATCTGTTAGTCGACTAGTACTTCCTATTAGTCGACTAACCCTCTTACCCTAGTCGACTAGCATGCACTGAAACAGAATTCCAACACTCTGTATCCCAGTTTTAGTCGATCAATCCAAACTCCTAGTCGACTAGAACCCTATTAGTCGACTAACCATTACCCCTAGTCGACTAATCCTGGCTGTGTGTCATAGTTAATTTCTGTTCTAAATTTAGTACCTATATTTGTTACATGTGTATTATTTCCTGCTTGTTCATGCTTCAATACTAGCACTACATGACATATAACTGAATGGATGCATCTCCTATTGCCTCATGACTGTTATTGTATATATTCGTTTCATGGCATGTTAAATAGCAACATCACCACCTATCATGCCATCTCTTAAAACAAAGCATGATACACCGGACTTTTACATAAAATGCACCAACTTACACATGGGTCAGGGGGAAATATGCGGATATCGATATGTGTTCGTGTTTACAGTGGTATTAGGATGTGCACCATGTTTCCGGTCTTACCTGTGGTACTCCAGGGGACCGAGGGGAGTGCTTCCTCCCTTTCCTGTTTACTGTCATGACAAGGGCATATATAAGACCCTCCTGTTTAGCCTAGCGGCAGGTTCCGTCTTCAAGCAACGGAACAATACTGGGCCGTGGTCCCGGGCATGCACGGGACACACTGTAAACATAGTTCGTCGATACAACCGCTGTTTCCAATAACAACCTTGTTTCACTAGGATATGGATCTATGTGCTCTGGGACGCTGGGTCACATAGCTAGATATCACAGTAAGACAAGTAATAAAAATAAGACATTAATTGTAGATTTATTGCATATGACTTTATCTTTCTTAGTTTACATCTCTTGTCATGCATTGTTACTTAGTACTATTTCATTATCTCTATTCATGATCCTTGCCACTTGGCTATCTTTTATTTGTTATATTATGTCTTGACCCTTTGGATTTGCATATTCAGATTCTGAGGCTTGGAACGAAGTGGAGCCTTCCACAGAGGACTTGGCTTACCTAGGAGAGCAGGCTGACCAGCTCTAGATCTATCCTGCCCGACACTTCTTTTTGGTTCACGGATCTCCATCCTTACGTGAGCACTTTTGTATTTTTGGTTGTATATCGTTCTTTTTGGACTTGGGTTGTGATAAAGGACACTTGTAAAGTGATTTTTGCTTATCATAACTTGTGTAACTTTGTACTTATATTTTGTAAGTTGGCATATGATTATACCACGCTGTGTGTGTTGTACTCTGATACTTGTTGTACTTATGCTTAGCGTATATACGTGGGGGCACCATCTGGCCTACGTATATGCGTTGCAGTGACGTCCCCGTATCTTTGGGATCGGGGCGTTACAGGTTGGTATCAGAGCCTAGGCTCTCGAACCTAAAAGTACAACCAAGTGGCAAATTCTAGTGATTTGCTAATGCCAACTACAATGTACAAAGTTATATAGTCCTTCTTGACTTCGTCCTTGATTCGATCCTCGTATCCTAAACTCCTTCCCTTTGTTTCCAATTCCAGATCTTATCCCTTTCGGTATGGAGAGACGTTCGGGTCGCAACAACATCGGGCAAGTACCGAATGGACCCGTAGGAGGAGAGGGTGCTGATGTCCTGAGGATCATTCAGACTATGCTGGGAAACCAGCAACAGCAGATGGAGAATCAGCAGCAGCAGACTGAGCTCCTCAGGCAGGAGTTGGCAGCCCCGAAGGAGCAGAGGCCTGGGAACATCTCAGACTTCCGACGGCTACAGCCGGCCGTATTCACGGGAGTCGAGAGACCATGGAGGCTGAACAGTGGTTGACAGACACCACCGATCTGCTGAACGCTGCCAGGGTGCCTAAGGAGAACCAAGTGGAGGTTGCAAAGATCCAGCTGAAGGACATAGCCAGGACTTGGTGGCTTGCAGAGGAGGCTCGCTTGAAGGAACCTATCTCTGGGATACGTTCTCCAAGAGCTTTTATAGCAGGTTCTTTCCCGCCACTGCTCAGAAGGACATGGAGGAGCAGTTCATCAGGCTTCAACAGGGGAACAGATCCGTAGATGAGTATGCTGCAGAATTTCTCAGGCTGAGTCGCTTTGCCCCTTACATGGTGTCAGATGAAGAGAAGAGGGCAAGCAGGTTTCAGCAGGGTTTACAGATGGAGATCCATATGTTTCTGATGCCCCAGCAGCTGAAGACCTATGCTGAGGTTCTCACCATCGCTCGAGAGGTGGAGCGTGGGTTTCAGAAGAAGCAAGAGAACCAGGCCATGAAGAGGCCGTTTGTACGGTGGGCAGAGGAGGACCATCCAGAGCAGCGAAGGTCCAGGCCAGGCAACCATTCAGGGCAGTTCCTTACCAGGTGGCTCGACCAGGTCTTATCTGCAATTTCTGCCAGAAACCAGGACACTCTCAGCAGGATTGCCGGAGGGCAAACGGATGGTGTTTCGTGTGTGGAGCACGAGACCATGCCGTGGAGACTTGTCCTCGCAGGAGAATGGGGTTTGCTAATCAAACCTTGCCGGCACCTCAAGGGCAGAATGGACAGAGGGCACTACCAGGGCCAGTTGGGCAGAGGCACCAGGGACCAGTGATGAGGAGAGCTCTTCCCCTTCCTCCACCGCATGTTGCTCGCCCAGTGCAGAGAGGAGCCCGGACAGCAGCAGGGCGTGGCAGAGGTCAGGCCTACAACCTGACAGCAGAGGAGGCTGAGGCTTCAGAGGAGGTGATTACAGGTAACATCAGAGTTCATTCTATACCTGTTCTCGCTCTCTTCGATTCGGGTGCATCCCACTGTTATATCTCCGACCATTTTGTGGCTGTTCATTCCATACCTGTTAAGGCTTTAGACCACAAGTGGGAGATAAGTACTGGGAATGGGGTAGTTGTATCTTCTAGAGTTTGTGCTGACTGTCCAGTGGAGCTTTGTGGGAAGATCTTGGCCGTAGATATGCTCGTACTAGACACCAAAGGGTACGACGTGATCTTAGGCATGACCTGGCTCAGTCAGTACTATGCGGTGATAGACTGTAGAGGGAGGAAGATCAATTTCAGAATCCCGCATCAGCCGGAGTTCCAGTTCAGTGGAGAGGTGAAGCCTGCTAGGAAGGAGATTCAGATGACCACTTCGGAGATTCTGAAGGGAGTGCCAGTGTGGGATGAGTTTCCAGAAGTCTTTGCTGAGGTCTCAGGGCTTCCACCGGAGAGGATAGTGGAGTTCTCCATTGATACAATTCCAGGAGCAGCTCCTATATCCAAGGCTCCGTACCGGATGGCACCGACGGAGTTGGAGATCCTGAAGAAGCAACTGCAGGAGTATTCGGACAAGGAATTGATTCGGCCAAGCACTTCACCATGGGGAGCTCCAGTGCTATTGGCGAACAAGAAGGATGGTGGTAAGAGGCTTTGTATTGATTATAGAGAGTTGAACAAGGTCACCATCAAGAACAAGTATCCCTTGCCCCGGATTGATGACTTGTTTGATCAGCTTCATGGAGCCCGTGTATTTTCTAAGTTAGATTTGCAGTCGGGTTACCATCAGCTGAGGGTGAAGAAGGAGGATGTTCCGAAGACGGCATTCAGGACCCGTTATGGCCACTATGAATTTCTAGTTATGCCTTTCGGAGTCACCAATGCCCCTGCGGTTTTCATGGACTTGATGAATCGAGTGTTCTCCCCTTACCTAGATCAGTTTGTAGTTGTATTCATAGATGACATCCTGATCTATTCAAGGAATGAGAAGGAGCATGCAGAGCACTTGAGGATTGTGTTGCAGACCCTCCAGCAGGAGCAGCTTCATGCCAAAAGGAGCAAGTGTGAATTCTGGTTGGACAGCATAGCCTTCCTCGGACACATAGTTTCAGCAGAAGGAATTTCAGTTGATCCCAGTAAAGTCCAGGCAGTGCAGAATTGGCCAGTTCCGAAGACGGTGACTGAGATAAAGAGCTTTCTTGGACTAGCCGGATATTACAGGCGCTTTGTCCAGGATTTCTCTAGACTTGCAGCTCCGTTGACCAGGCTCACCAGAAAAGGGGAGAGATACATATGGACAGAAGATTGTGATGCAGCATTTGAGCAGTTGAAGCAGAGGCTTATCACAGCTCCAATCTTGAGGACTCCTTCAGGAAAAGGAGGGATGGTCATTTTCTGTGATGCATCGGGTAAAGGCCTGGGGTGTGTGCTTATGCAACATGATCATGTTATAGCATATGCATCTAGGCAGTTGAAGCCTCATGAGAGGAATTACCCAACTCATGACTTGGAGTTGGCAGCTGTGATATTTGCTTTGAAGATCTGGAGACACTACCTTCTGGGAGACAAAGTGTTGATATACACAGACCACAAGAGCCTCAAGTATATTTTCTCACAGAAGGAGTTGAACATGAGGCAGAGGCGGTGGCTGGAGCTTATGGCAGACTATGACATTGACTTGCAGTATCATCCAGGCAAAGTCAATACCGTTCCTGATGCACTGAGCAGGATGCCAGAGAACAGAGTGCTAGTCCACCTCACACAGCAGAGGGAGTTGATTCAGGAATTCATCAGATTGGATTTGATGTTAGTGCAAGGGGGTGATAAGGCCGGGCAGTTCATGGCTTTACAGATCCAGTCATCATTGATAAAGGAGATCAAGGAAGCTCAGATGGAGGACCCCAGATTGCAGACATTCAGAGCTCAGGCGGAGGCTGGATTGAGGACTGATATCAGTATTCACCCAGATGGTGCATTGTATTTTGGAGATAGACTTTGTGTTCCCCGAGGAGAAGTCAGACAGAAGATTTTGGAGGAAGCACACAGTTCAGCTTATTCTATACACCCTGGGGGAAACAAGATGTACCAGGACCTGAAGAAGCACTTTTGGTGGAATGCTATGAAGAGGGAGATAGCCCAGTTTGTTGCCAAGTGCTTGGTTTGCCAGCAGATAAAGATCGAGCATCAGAGACCAGCAGGACTTCTTCAACCTTTGCAGATACCCGAATGGAAGTGGGAGCATATCACCATGGATTTTGTGACGGCATTACCTCGGAGTCCCAGGGGTAATAATGCAGTGTGGGTGATAGTTGATCGCCTCACCAAGTCAGCTCACTTCATACCATTCAGGGTAGGCCAGTCGACAGAGGTTCTGGCAGATAAGTATATGAAGGAGGTGGTTCGTCTGCATGGAGTTCCAGTTAGTATTGTGTCAGATAGAGACACCAGATTCAGATCTCATTTCTGGGAGAGTCTCCAAGAAAGTCTGGGAACTCGTCTGAAATTCAGTACTTCTTATCATCCTCAGACAGACGGACAATCTGAGAGGACTATCCAGATCCTTGAAGATATGTTGAGGGCTTGCATGATTGACTTTGGGGATCTTGGGAAGACCATCTTCACTTGGCTGAGTTTTCATATAACAACAGCTACCAGGCAAGTATTAAGATGGCACCCTTTGAGGCATTGTATGGTAGGAAGTGCCGATCACCGATTTGTTGGGATGAAGTCGGTGAGAGGAGTCTTTTGGGACCAGAGATTCTGATGCAGACTACAGAGAAAGTCAGGGTTATCAGAAATCATCTCAGAGCAGCTCAGAGTAGGCAGAAGAGTTGGGCAGACACTCGAAGAAGGCCATTGGAGTTCCAGGTTGGAGATCATGTCTTCTTGAGGATATCACCTACCAGAGGAGTGATCCGGTTCGGTGCTCGTGGGAAGCTGAGTCCAAGGTATATTGGCCCATTCGAGATCCTGGATCGTGTGGGAGATGTGTCCTATAGATTGGCATTACCGCCATCTTTGGACGGGGTGCATAATGTCTTCCACGTGTCTCAGTTGAGGAAGTATGTCAGGGATGACAGCCATATTCTGGATCATTCCGAGCTGGAGCTACAACCGGATTTATCATACCAAGAGCAGCCGTTGGCCATTCTGGATAGGAGTGTCAAGACACTGAGGACAGAGCCATTCCATTGGTATTGGTGTCATGGAACAGGCATGCGCCAGGAGAGGCCACTTGGGAGCGTGAGGACGTTATCCGGGAGCGTTATCCTCAACTTTTCACATCTTGATTGGGTAAGACTCTTTTCTTCTACTCTTCTTTACCGTTATCTTTCCTTGTATCCATATCTATCTGTTGCTTTTCCTGTTATCTTTCACCTTATGAAATTTCGAGGACGAAATTTTTGTAAGGTGGGTAGATTGTAATACCCCTCTCCCGGAATACGTACTTAGTTACGTATTCAGTCTTTCGATCGTACTTTCCGATTTACCTTCCGTATTTGACCGATTTTAATTTCAAATATCGTTTTCTAATATTTAATATTTTATGTGATTTTCTGGAATTTTCTGGAATTAAAATGAATTTCTCCGAAACCGGTGTCGGCCAGTGCCGCTGACTGATTCCAGGATTTTTAACTCACAAACAGTTAGGAATTTCTAGATGGTCCTTTAGGCATTATTCCTTAGAATCATGTTTTCAACCTACACTCTTTTTCTGGAGATTTTACGAATTTATGAAAATCCCAACTGAGTCGGCAGGTGACTGATTCCGGGATTTTTAATTTTAAAACTACAAATTATTTCTTCAAACGAATTTCACCATGAGTCTTAAAATCTTATTCTTGATTTTTGATAAAATTTTCAGACCATTCCAAAATACTTGAATTTCGGGCATTTTTTTTCCAAAATTTGCAAAATTCCTTTTCCACTTCATTTCCACCTCATTTCCCACTCACACTTCACCTAACCCCACTCACTCTCTCCCTCTCCCACAGCCGGCCAAGTGGCCAAAGAGAGGACACTCACCTCACCCCCCTTTTTTACACAAAAGTCCCTCTCATCCATCAAAATCCCAACCCCTTTACAAAAATCCCAAACTATAAATACCTATTCATTTGCAAATTACTCTTTTTTCTCTCTTTCACTTCAACAAGAGAAGAGAATTCTCTCAAGATCATCTCCTTCCACAACTAAACCCTAACTCCAAGCACCCAATCCCTTCACTTCCACCTCAAGATCACAAGAGATTCACCCAAGGCTTCATCAAGGCAACTCCAAGGGAGAATCCTCCAACCTAGCTTCAACTACAAGTTGTGGATTGGAGCCAACACCTCCATCCTTGGATCAAGCTTCAGATTTGACCCCTCCAGGTGAGTTCTTACTCACCAAGACCTAGTTCACACATCACATACTTGAAGTAGAAATCTTTGTTCACTTGCACACTAAAAATCCTATTTTTAGGTCATCTAAGCTCAAATCCAACCATTCCAAGGGAGTAATTCACTCACCAAGACTTGTATTAGCCTTAGAGCACTGTGTTTACACTTCTTGTACACATAGGTCACCTAAAACCAGGAATTTAGCCATCAAACACGTTTCCAGAATTTCTGTCCTGTACACTGATTTTCCCCACTATTAGTCGACTTACTCTAAGACCTAGTCGACTAGAACACTTAGCTGAAATTTAGTTTTTCTAGAAGACACAGCATTAGTCGACTTGCCCAAAAATATCAGTCGACTAATAAACTCTCTGGAAACCCATATTAGTCGACTCCTAAATCCACCTAGTCGACTAATCCATCCTGGACCAGAAAACCCAACTTTCTGTATCACAGATCTAGACGACCGAAATATCTGTTAGTCGACTAGTACTTCCTATTAGTCGACTAACCCTCTTACCCTAGTCGACTAGCATGCACTGAAACAGAATTCCAACACTCTGTATCCCAGTTTTAGTCGATCAATCCAAACTCCTAGTCGACTAGAAACCCTATTAGTCGACTAACCATTACCCCTAGTCGACTAATCCTGGCTGTGTGTCATAGTTAATTTCTGTTCTAAATTTAGTACCTATACTTGTTACATGTGTATTATTTCCTGCTTGTTCATGCTTCAATACTAGCACTACATGACATATAACTGAATGGATGCATCTCCTATTGCCTCATGACTGGTTATTGTATATATTCGTTTCATGGCATGTTAAATAGCAACATCACCACCTATCATGCCATCTCTTAAAACAAAGCATGATACACCGGACTTTTACATAAAATGCACCAACTTACACATGGGTCAGGGGGAAATATGCGGATATCGATATGTGTTCGTGTTTACAGTGGTATTAGGATGTGCACCATGTTTCCGGTCTTACCTGTGGTACTCCAGGGGACCGAGGGGAGTGCTTCCTCCCTTTCCTGTTTACTGTCATGACAAGGGCATATATAAGACCCTCCTGTTTAGCCTAGCGGCAGGTTCCGTCTTCAAGCAACGGAACAATACTGGGCCGTGGTCCCGGGCATGCACGGGACACACTGTAAACATAGTTCGTCGATACAACCGCTGTTTCCAATAACAACCTTGTTTCACTAGGATATGGATCTATGTGCTCTGGGACGCTGGGTCACATAGCTAGATATCACAGTAAGACAAGTAATAATAATAAGACATTAATTGTAGATTTATTGCATATGACTTTATCTTTCTTAGTTTACATCTCTTGTCATGCATTGTTACTTAGTACTATTTCATTATCTCTATTCATGATCCTTGCCACTTGGCTATCTTTTATTTGTTATATTATGTCTTGACCCTTTGGATTTGCATATTCAGATTCTGAGGCTTGGAACGAAGTGGAGCCTTCCACAGAGGACTTGGCTTACCTAGGAGAGCAGGCTGACCAGCTCTAGATCTATCCTGCCCGACACTTCTTTTGGTTCACGGATCTCCATCCTTACGTGAGCACTTTTGTATTTTTGGTTGTATATCGTTCTTTTTGGACTTGGGTTGTGATAAAGGACACTTGTAAAGTGATTTTTGCTTATCATAACTTGTGTAACTTTGTACTTATATTTTGTAAGTTGGCATATGATTATACCACGCTGTGTGTGTTGTACTCTGATACTTGTTGTACTTATGCTTAGCGTATATACGTGGGGGCACCATCTGGCCTACGTATATGCGTTGCAGTGACGTCCCCGTATCTTTGGGATCGGGGCGTTACAACTGGTGAAAGAGAATACGCTTTATAAACTTGCTGAGTTCAAGTTCTATAATCTCTTTGAGATTTTAGCCACTGATTAAAGTTTTATACTTTACCAGTGTGCTTCCAACGAGAGCAAGAAGATCCGAAGATCAAGCTTTTGGTTCGGCTGGTCAACAGAGAACAAGAATCACTCTCTACTACTACATGAAGAACCCAGCATTAAACAAAGGTGAGATCCAACTATTTTTCCCTCTTTTGTAATGAGATTATTGATCCGTTGTAATTTTCTTTACAATCCAATAAAGATTTTACACTCTTTCAATTTTTTCGACTAAACAAATAATGACGACTCTGCTGGGGGTCATTTTCTCTACCAATGAGAAGGCAGTAGCGCAAGCCGACCTCAAGTTTCTCAGATCAACCATCGAATCGCTCGTTGTCGAATTTGACAAAGAGAAGTTTGAACAACTTCTCTCCTCGGGCTCCATTAGCCCCAAAGTCTTAAGTGAGATTAACTCTCAAGTCCTTTTAGAGACTTCTTAAAGAAAAGCCCATACGCTTTTGACAAAGCACGTGGCTTAATCTCTCTTGAGGTTTTGACAACGTGGCTTGCGACAACGTCTCTCAAGAGACCCACAAGGTCAGTGTCTTGGCTCACGGTCAACACAGTGGTGGAGGCCAATCTCACCGCCAAACTCCTCCAAGGCTCAGCAAACTCAATTTGCAGGGGGCTCGCATCAACTCCTGTGGGCTAAGCAGATTGTTGATCGTCGACGAAGACGTCGAGCTCGCCATCAGCAAACAGAAACTGAAGACAGTACTATTGGCACTAAACGTGAAGCTCGTGTTCAACCTCAAGCTGTGCCAAAACGCGAGATCTGTGTCTCACTTCAAGAACGCAAGACCCGCGTTCAGCCTAAATCTGGGCTTGAACATGACCTTCGCGTTTCAATTCTAAAATGTGAGAATTGCATTCAGGAGCAGACAGTGTCAAAGCACAACCTTCATGTTTCTCTTCAGAAGCGCGAGACCCGCGTTTAGCAGGAGGCTGCGCCAGAATGCGATCGTCGTGTTTCACTTCAGAAAGATTCATGTCCAACATCAAGATGTCAAGTTCAAATGTGAACTGGGAAGCCCTCACCTCCATGGGTTGAACGCTGGTTCTTCAGATACCCCTGTAACAGATCTGAGGGATTACTTGGCGAGAAAGAGGAGTGCTCATCAACTCGCTCCTTAGTGCTATTGTGAGTAGCTCATCTCGACGGTGCTCTTTGATTGTCACTGTAATTTTTAGATGACTAAGCCGTCAGTTTTTAACCTATTGTCCAAGCCTTCAAATTCAAACTCTATCAAAGGTGACAATCTCATAAGAAGAAGTCATTCTCTGATGCTGAGTACCAGGAGGTGACTTCCAATATGGTGGGTCTAAGCACCATACCAAGCCAGTCGAAAGGGAAGAAACTTGCTTTTAGTTCTGAGGAATCAGATACTGAACATTCCTCAGGTTTGAAAGAAATAATGATCGAGCCTGAAAGAATTTACCAACACACTCGGATTCGAACTGGAGCAGTTGTTCCAATTGACTACAATTCACTGGCTAGAGGGATTGAAACAGACGATGAGCACTCAGCCATTGTGAGATCCCATTCATCTAACTATTATAGGGAGACAGAAGCCTTCACATATATGGTTGATATTCCAGAAGAGATAGCCAAAAATTTTGAGGAGCAAGCTCGAGTGCAACAGGTGCAGCACGAGATGCTTCAAGCCCAACAAGAGTCTATCAACGATCTCAAGAAGATGGTTGCTCTTTTGCTTAAAAAGTCGAAGAAGAAGACGAAAAGTCTGAAGACTAAAGCTTCTTCTCGCAAAAGCAAGGGTAAAGAGAAGGAGGATGAAAATTTCAACTCCGAACACTCTGATGGCAATGAAAATAACTTTGGATATGAAAATCCCGAGTCTTCTTCTTCTGAAGAGCCAAAGAATTCAGAAGATAATTATGCCAAGAAGATGAACGAGCTTGAGAAATGGCTGAAGGCTATCTCAAATAGAAGCAATCTTCAAGAAGTGGAGGTGGTCAGACCATACCCGGTTGAATGAGCTTGTGCATACACACATTGTCATCATCAAAAAGGGAGAGAATGTTGGAACTTATTTTGATGATAAAAAATGTAATTTGTACTATTTTTTGTGTATTTTTAGATATTTGTTAAAAGTCTTGATCACACACACAAAATAGTCCTATTAGTAGACTTGACCCTTCCTATGTCGACTAATAAGATTGCTAGTCGACTTATAAAAGTCCTATAGTCGACTAAGTTCTATCCAGAAAAGATATCCACTCTCTGTTTGATGACTGTTAGCATCATTAGTAAACTTATCAACTTTACTAGTCGACTAATACATGTTATAGTCGACTAACCATTTCTGCTGGTCGACTAACAGTTGTTTCCAAAAACTTGCATATATGTATCAGTCTTGATGTAGTTGACTTGCTCCCTTAACTGTCGACTAACCCAGGCAAATGTCATATCCTAGTCGACTACCCTCCATCACCTCGTCGACTTATAACTGTTTCTAACTGTTAAACAGTTTTTATTTTCTGGTATTTATCCAACATTTTAATATTCCAATTTGTCCTGATAATTGCCCTAACTAACCATAGATTTTAGCTATAAATAGGGATGTTATCCTAGACTAAAGATACCAATTCAAATGATTATTTTTCTGTCCTAACTCTGTTGAAAAATTCTATTTTTCAGAAAACTAGTTCCACTTTCTGTTCTTCACACAATTCCAATCCTCTGGTGAAGAATTCTAAGAGTCCACCTATAAGAGTTCTTGTTTACGATCACATACAAGTTCTCAAGGCTTATAGGATTGATTGTAATCACTCAAAGAGAAGAATTGTATAAGAGTGTCTTCGGGTTGAAGAGAAGTTGTACAAGGTGTTATTGTCTTCTTGTTGTAAAAAGAGTTGTACACATTTGGCAAAGGGTATTTTGTCAAATGGTGTGCAGGTGTTGATTTTGGGTGTACAAAATCAAGGATAAGAAAAATCTCAAGCGAGTTGCTTGGAGACTGGATGTAGGTCAAGAGGACCGAACCAGGATAAAATCTCTTGTGTTTGTGTTTGCATATTTTCTGAGATTTATTTCCTTTCTTGCAAGTTATTTTATTTAACGCTAATTATCTTTGTTTGAATGTTGTGTTGACATTAGTTTTTAGATCCTACAATTGATATCAGAGCCCTGCATACCTGATCAACACCCTACAAAGATGGCAACGGAGTTTCCTTCACAATTTAGAGAAGGACATTCTATACAACATCCACCACTATTTGATGGATCCAACTGCAACTATTAGAAGTGTAGAATGAAGATCTACTTGCAATCACTCAATTATGAACTATGAAACATAGTAGAAGCGTCGTACACCAAGCCGACCACAAATTACAGTGCATGGAGTGAACAACAAAAGAAGTCTACAAATCTTAATGCCAAAGCAATGAACGCACTTTTCTATGCCTTAAACAAAGAAGAATTCAATCGCGTGTCAATGGCCAGATCTGCAAATCAAATATGGCAGATTTTACATGTAACCCATGGAAGTACAAATAAGGTTAAAGAGTTTAAAATTTCTATTCTTTTTCACAGGTTTGAACTTTTCAAAATAAAAGAGAATGAAACAATTTCAAAAATTATTACAAGGTTCACGAATATTACAAATTCCTTAGCATTCCTTGGAAAGGAATACACTCAAGTTGAAAAAATTAGAAAGGTCGTACGTGCACTCACATCAGAATGGGAGAAGAAAACCACTGTAATAAAAGAAACAAATGATCTCTCAACAATGTCATTAGAAAACCTTATTGGTAATTTAATGGTATATGAAGTGCAACTTGAAGATCGGAAGAATGATGAACTTCAACTTCAATCAAAGAATAAAGTACTTGCCTTCCATACATCCTCAGATACAGAAAATTCAGATGATGATGAAGAGGAGATGGCAATACGTTCAAGAAAACTCAGAAAGTACTTGAAGCAAGGTAAGTTTCATCTTACATATTTTAATTGTAATAAAATAAATCATATGAAGAAGGATTGCCCATTTCTCAAAAACAAAGGCAAATTCAAGTGCAAAAGGTTCAAAAAGAAGAAAGATTATCAGGATTCATGGGAGAATAGTGATTCCTCTTCCTCTGATGAAGAAGAAACCACTGAACATGCCAATTTATGTTTTATGGCTCAAGAAGAAGATGAAGTACAGTATACTGAACTCTTAGATGTATTTCGTGAGTTATATAATGATCTCAAGAATGAAAAGATAAAAAATAAAGTTTTATCAAAGGAAAATGAAAGACTCATCAAAGAAAATTTTGTTTATGATTCTCAAATTTCTTCTGTAAATTTTCAAAAAGATGATTTTGAAAAAGTTATATCATCATTGAAAAAGGATAATGAGAATTTATTACAAGATAATACTTTATTGAAAAGAGAAACTATGTCCTTAAATGAAAGAATTTCTGTATTAGATAAAGACATGACAAGTTTCAAAGATAAATATGAAGAACTTTTGAACAAAGTGACTAAGTTTAATAAAGGAAAAGAAAATTTAAATGATATATTGTCATATCAAAAAGTTTCATATAATCATTTTGGACTTAGATTTTCAAAAGATAAGCATATTGGTCTTGATTGTTCAAAAAATAATGTCTACAAAAAGAATAATGATAATTCTTTTGTTAAGAAGACTATGAGATCAAAGTTTAAATATATTTAACCTAAATAATATGGATAAAAACGCTTATATTGCATCATATATATACATCATATATGTAATTCATGCAATTATGTTTATACTAACAGATGGAAACCAAATTCAAATTGGATTTGGATTTATAAAAGTTAATATTTTGTTCATGTTATGATTGGTGCCATAAACAATATTTTATCTTATAGGTACTATACAAAGAAAACAGAATACCTGATGATATAAGTTATTTCTAACATTTGAAAATATATCATGATATGATGCAGGGGGAGAACACTTGTTATATATATATTTGTTATAACCTGTTTTCTGCAGTGGGAGTTTCTCTAAGGGTGAGCTTGTGCATACACATTGTCATCATCAAAATGGGGGAGAATGTTGGAACTTATTTTGATGATAACAAATGTAATTTGTACTATTTTTGTGTATTTTTAGATATTTGTTAAAAGCCTTGATCACACACACAAAATAGTCCTATTAATAGACTTGACCCTTGCTATAGTCGACTAATAAGATTGCTAGTCGATTTATCAAAGTCCAATAGGAGACTAAGTTCTATCCAGAAAAGATATCTACTCTCTGTTTGATGATTGTTAACATCATTAGTCGACTTATCAACTTTACTGGTCGACTAATATATGTTATAGTCGACTAACCATTTCTGCTGGTCGACTAATAGTTGTTTTCAGAAACTTATATCTGTATCAGTCTTGATGTAGTCGACTTGCTCCCTTGACTAGTCGACTAACCCAGGCAAAATGTCATATCTTAGTCGACTACCCTCCATTCCCTAGTCGACTTATAACAGTTTCTGACTATTAAACAGTTTTTATTTTCTGGTATTTATCCAACGTTTTAATATTCAAATTTATCCTGATAACTGCCCTAACTATCCATAGATTTCAGCTACAAATAGGGATGTTATCCTACACTAAAGACACCAATTCAAATGATTAGTTTTCTATCCAAACTCTGTTGAAAAATTCTGTTTTTCAGAAAACTCGTTTCACTTTCTGTTCTTCACAAAACTTTCAATCCTCTAGTGAAGAATTCTGAGAGTCCACCTATAAGAGTCTTTGTTCACGATCACATACAAATTCTCTGGGCTTATAGGATTGATTATAATCACTCAAATAGAAGAATTATACAAGAGTGTCTTCGGGTTGAAGAGAAGTTGTACAAGGTGCTATTGTCTTCTTACTGTAAGAAGAGTTTTACACATTTAGTAAAGGGTGTTTTGTCAAGTGGTGTACAGGTATTGATTTTGGGTATATAAAATCAAGAATAAGGAAAATCTCAAGCAGGTTGCTTGGGGAGTGGATGTAGGTCAAGAGAATCGAACCAAGATAAATCTCTTGTGTTTGCATTTGCATATTTTCTGAGATTTTTTATTTTCTTGCAAGTTATTTTATTTAACGCTAATTATCTTTGTTTTAGTGTTGTGTTGACATTAGTTTTTAGATCCTACAAAGTTTAATATTATACCTCTGACAATTCAAATTTGCTCCAATCATAAATTCATATCAGTGCTAAGTTAATATTATACCTCAGCACTCATTTCAATGCTAAGTTAATATCACATCTCTGGCATATCCCTGCTATGTTAAACACTACGCCTCTAACAGTAAATTTTCTCGATTTTCTCAGCAAAAATGAGTTCCCAGGTTAAAATCACACCTCTCTAACTTCACTTCCTTAGTGGAGTTACCCAATTTTTATTTGCTAGGTTAATATCACACCTCTGGCATATAAAATTCTTCGATTTAGTTTGTCCGATTTTTCAACAAAACAGACATGATTCAAAAGCAAAGTCCAGAGCTCTCCAACGCGACAATCACATCAAGAAGACATCCGTGTCTTCAATATCCAAATGAAGGTCATGACTTTCGCATCCAATTATAGGCGCGTCCAACGAGACATTCGTGTCTACATCAAAAGAGCCATGTTCTCTCTCCCAATACAAAGAGTATGTCTCTGTTGCTGCAATCAGTTCAACAGTACACTGGCAAAAGCAACTGACAACTCTACTAGTTCAATATTATACCGACAACCAAATCAGAGCTCAGATATGTTCTAGACTGTGTATCTAGATATTTATAACGATCTTTCCTGAAGGCTTCAAGCAGTTCTATAGTACACTCGCGAAGAGCAGAATCCAGACAAGATCAAACTCAGGACATCTCAAAAGATTTTCAGTCTAATCATGAGAGTCCAAATTAACATGAGGTCTAAAGTATTCTGAAATCTGTCTCAGTCAACTGCAGAGTTTCGAAAACTTTGAAGAGAGTTTTGTAGGCTGTCTAAAAATTATTGAAGACTAAGCCTTAGACGCAGGCCTCATGTCAAATGTAAGGGTCGCGTTTCAACCCAAACGCGGACCTCGCGTTCTTCGTCAAATGCAGAGGTCTTGTTTCAGCCTCAGACCGGACCTCAACCTTCCAGTGTTTCAACTCAGATACGGATCTCGGCCTGTCCAGCGTCCAACTGCAAACGCGGACCTCGCATCCAACTGCAAACGCAAATCTCAACCAGAGTCGCATTTCAATCTCAAAAGCAGACTTCATCAGCAACACGATGCGAGGATCGCATTCTGTTTCAAACATGATAGTCGTGTTGCTCTTCAATACGCGGACCTCGGGTCGCATTTTAATATCAAAATGTAAGCCTGCGTAGCTTCGCGTTTCAGCTTCAAAGCAAGCCTGTGAGCTCCGCGTTCCAACATAGATGTGAGCATGTAAGCTCCGCGTCTCAACATCAGAGCGAGGTCTGCGTCTTAGCGCGAGACCCGCATTTCTGCTGTAAATGACAGTCGTTAACTTGATCAGTTACACCCTCATTTTCTCTCCACGTAATGAAAAATAACTTCCTATTATGGAAATATTTAAGGGGTTGGTTACCCCCTTCCATTATGAAGAGATTTAAGGAGTTGGTTACACCCTGGAATCCTCTATAACTATCCATGAATAGCTAGGAAAAATGGGGGAGTTCTAGGAGAGGAACCCAAGAAGTCATAGGACAGAGGAGGAGAATCCCCAAAAAGGCACACTTGACGCTTAATTCTTAAAGCTGGATAACTACATAAGGTTGAAGTTTGAGCACAAGACTACTGAAAGACAATACTCTTTATAAACTTATTGAGCTCAAGTTCTATAATTTCTTTAAGATTTTAGCCACAGATTTATACTTTACTAGTGTGCTTCCAACGAGAGTAAGAAGATTCGAAGATCAAGCTTCCGGTTCAACTGGCCAACAGAGAACAAGAACCACTCTCCCCTGCTACACAAAGAACCCAGCATTAAATAAAGGGGAGATCCAATCATTCTTTCCTCTTTTGTAAACGGATTATAAATCCGTTATAATTTTCATTACAATCAAATATAAATTTTACACGCATTCATTTTTTTCAACTAAACAGTGGTAATACACAAATGTCAGGTGATGGCAAACAGGTGTCAGGTGATAACAAGCAGCTGTCAGGTGTCGAGTGGTAGCACAACAGATATCCACTATTGTATAGTATAATACAGGAAAATAATACTGATACAGGGGATCGGTATGAATACAGAAAAATGATACCAATATAGGGGATCGGTACAAATACAAGAAAATGATACAGTTTTAAAAAATAGTATAAATACAGGTTTCAAACTCGTTACAACCATCAAGGAAAAAATAATAGTTAAATTATCAAGCATGCAAGCGGTCAAGCAAGTAAGCGAACACCCAGTGAAGCTAAGCAAAGTTTGAGCGAAACTAACGCACAACACTAGACGCTATCACATTCAGCGTGGTTACCGCTCGCAACATGGCTAAACGCACACGACAGAATGAGCGTATAAATGCTATACTATCACGTGTGGTAAAGCTGCACTCACGGTGTAAATACATTCAAACGAAATTAGCGACAAAGCGCTGAGCGTTAGGTCCAACTATCAGGCGTAACAAAAAGACCTGACGGTGTGAACGCACTCCCTCTTTCGAGAAAGTGGGCGAGAGGCCCGAAGGCAGAGTAAGTACCTGGTGTCAGTATTAAACATATGCATATAACAGGTGATAACTAAACCACCAGTAGAACAGTGAAGCCCGTAGGTTGAGTAAGACAGAAATAAAGTCAGCAAGTAGACAAGCGAACAATTAAGTTGAGCTAAGCAAGCTGGAGCGAAGCTAGCGTCCAGCGCTAAACGCTATCACGCTCGGTGTAGTTACCGCGCGCGACGAAACCAGATAACATACAGCTATCGCTCATGACGTAACTACACTCGGACGGAGTTAGCGATAAAGCGCTGAGCGCTAGACTCACCTACCAGGCGGGGCCGAAAGACAAGACAGTCTGAACGCACTCCCTCTTTTGAGGAAGTGGGCATAAGAGAGACCATAAGATCTAATGGGACCAAATGGCCAAGTAGGTACTTGCATAAAATAACATTAGCACACACCAACACAAATACAAATAGGGTAATATCTAGAGTATCTGCGAAGTGGTGAAGCACGGAGGTTGAGTATAGAGCCCGGAGGCTAATGACCACGAAGGGTCGACTATGCATGATAATAGAGCAAATATCACAGCATATGTATTGAAGGTAATAAACACACTACTACAGGCGTTCGTCACACCGATACAGATACATGTCCACAGAATACAAATACACGCACACCGATACAATACACATGTCAACAATATACATGTACACACCCACACCGATACAATACATAACACCGGTACAATTACACATGTCCACATATACAATTACAACAGTCCCAAAAATTACACAATTTACACGAATAAATATTAATCGCCCGTCGAAGTGGGAAAACCTAGAAAAGCGAGAACACTTGCCTATAAATCTTTAAAATACGCTTCAATTTTCTGAAATTCTAAATACGCGTGCACGGGCCCGGGAGATATCCACCATCGCGAGAGAGATGGGGGCTTATTTGTAGAGAGAAAATAGAGAGAGATTAATAGAGAGAAATAAGAGAGAGAATGAGCAGGATAGAGAGAGCAGAAGAGAGAAAGAGAGACAGAAAGAGAGGAGACACATAGAGAGCAAAACAGAGAGGGAGAGAGAAGAGATGCAGAGAGAGAGAAAGGAACAAAGAGAGAGAAAGATATGGATAGAGAGGTGGAGGAGACGCAGAAAGAGAAGAGAAAGGGGAGGGAACTAGCCGGTGACAGCCGGCCTGGCCGCCGGCGGTCTACAACCAGAGGAGAGAGAGATTGAGAGGAAGAGAAAAAAGAAATGAGAGAGGAGGAAAGAGAGAGCTAAGGGAGAAGAGAGCGATCAAGAAGGGAGGAGCTAGCCGAGATGGGGCCGGCGAGGTGGTCAGCGGCGGTGCTGCCGCCGCGGCCACGGCTACAGAGAAAGAGGGGGAAGAAAGAAAGAGGGAAAAGAGAAGAAAAGAAGGGGAAAATGAAAAAGAGGAAGAAGAAGAAAAAGAAGAAGAGAGGGCGTCGGCGGTTGCTGGAGGTCGCTGACAGCCAATCAGGGCGGCAACGGCGTTGGATCTAGGGAAAGAGAGGGAGAAGGAGAGAGAGAGAAAGAAGAAGAAGAAAAAAAAAGAAAGAGGAGGAGAGAAAGAGAAGAAAGAGAAAGGAGATCAGCCGCAGGGGGTGACGCCGTCACTGGGGTGGTCGCCGGTACAGGCGGCGCGGCGGCGCTGGCCCAAGGGGGCGGCAGTCGGTTGAGGTGGGGAGGAAGAGGGAGAAGGGGAGAGAGAGAGAGAGAGACAGAGAGAGAGAGAGAGAGAAAGGAGGAGAGAGAAAAAAAAAAGGAAAATGGGTGGGGGAGAGAAAGATATAAATAGGGTAGATATTTATGGGTGGTGGTGATTATGCCATGTGACAAGCCAGGGAGTGGGGAAAGGGGGAAAACCCAAATTAAAATATTATATTAATATAATCGACAAAATTCGAGAAATTCAGAAAAATCTCCAAAAATACTCAGAGGTAGAAAACATCACTCTGAGAAACAATATGAAATCAATTTTCAAAAATTTAATCCCCTTTTTAAATTAAAAATCCTGAAATTAACCGGTGATACCGGCCGACAACAAATCTGGTCAAGTTTGATAAATTCAGAAAAAATTTCAAAAATGCGTAGAAAATGTGATTTTAAGAAATAATATGAAAGTGAATTTCAGAAATTCAATCCATTTGTAAATTAAAAATCTGAGAATCGACCATTGATACTGGACGACACCGACTTTGAAAATTTTGCAATTTAATTCATAAAAATTCAAAAAAATCATGAAAAAACTAAAATATTGAAAAATGATATTTAAAACTGAAATCTGTCAAATTTGACTACCGAAAAGACCATATCGAGTTATATACTAGGATCGGGTTCCCGATTCAGACTAGGACTGACTCTGAGTCCACGAATTCGGATCCAATGAAAAAAATCGTAAAAATTCTAAAACAAAAACAAATGCGAGAAGTAAATCAAAAAATATGATCGAGAATTAGAATACTATCTAAGTACGTATTCCGAGAATGAGGTGTTGCAGATCTTCAGATCCCAGAGGAGATATGACAAGGAGAGTCTGTGGATTATTCAATGTGTAATTTGGTTGTCTAGCATATAGTTTGGTTGATAGTCAGAAAAAGAACAAACTGGAGTCCAAGTCTAAGAAGTGTGTCTTCATCGGGGTCGCCAAAGGAGTCAAGGTTTCAAACGTTGGGATCCCGAAACAAGGAGGACCTTTACCAGCAGAGACGGTCTTTGAAGAATAATCAATGTTGCAAAAAAAAGTCAGAGATGGAGGACGGAGCTCCAGACAGCTCAACAGTCACTCAGAAAAAGAGAGTTGAGTTCTCAGAGAACCCTAAAAGGCCTGATGGGCAGAAGAGGACTCCTCAGATTCAGATAGAGACGAACAGAAGGCTACTCAAGAGCAACCTAGACCATTGAGACGATCAGTCAGAGTTACGGTGCCACCAGTATGGTATGCTGGGAAGAATATCATGTCTCCATCGCATTAGAAGAGAAACTGGGGATCTCAGTAGTTAAAGGAAAGCGATCAAGATAGATGACCACGGCAAGTGGATTACAGCCATAGAGCAAGAGATAGCATCTTTGGATAGAAATCAAATATGAAAATTTGTAGATCTTTCAAAGAACTCCAAGGCAATAGGTTGCAGATGGGTCTTCACAAGAAGGACAATGAGCAGTACAAGGTAAGGTTAGTTGCTAAGAGATATGCTCAAAAGGGAGGGTATTGACTATAATGAGATCTTGTCTCCTATAGTCAAGCATACGTCTATTCGGATGTTATTGGTGATAGTAGCCCAGTTTGATTTAGAGTTAGAGCAGATGGATGTCAAAACAGCGTTTCTGTATGGTGAGCTGGAGGAGGAGACATACATGAAGCAACCTAAAGGTTACTGATCAGTCACATATATTGCATATACATTTCACATTATCATACTTTTTATCTAATAAATCCTATTAATAAGTCTTATTCTTCTTTATTAATATAGGCCCATTGCTAAAAGAAAGAAAAGAGAAACAAGCTCAAAAGCCCATCAAATTCTGATTTAATTCAGAATAAATTCGAAATCAGGGAATCAGGGCAGATTTTAAGCAAATCAGAGAGGTTGAAAATCGGTTGAAATGAATCTTCCCAAGTCAAGCGGTTGAAGCCAACAATCAAATGTTGTTTCGTCAAATCATGGAGCTGAAACGAGAAAACCAACAGAAGATATGGGAGAATCACCAAACCAGGGAGTTTCACCACTTGGGTGTGGCCACCTGGCCGGTCGCATTTCCGCGGCCTTGTTAATTCTGTTGAGGGAGCGTTTGCTCCCCCAATCTTCCCACGACCTCTCCCCTCTGATTTTTCCCTATAAATACCATTTTCAACAGAGAAGAAGGGAGCGAAGACTAGGATTAGAATTTTTATTTATTCTTTAAGGTTTTAGGATCTTTGTTAGATAGTATAAAAGTTGTAACTTTATTTTGTAATTTGTAATTCAGATCAAAAACCAGTGAGAGAGAGGAATTGAGCGATTATAATCTGAAGATTGAAGTGACATCAATAAAAGGATCAAGCTTTCTCTTCTACCACTCCAATTCACGGTATGTCTTGCTTTACGTACAAGTATTGTTTTTCATCTTCCATGAGTAGCTAATTTCATTTTCTGGGCTCACTAATTACTCTCTTCTATCACCTCTCTCTTGATTGTTTTTCATGAAAGCAACATTTTTTGAATCAGAAAAACACCTTAGTTAAACTTCGTCTTGAAAGCACATGAGGATGTCTTTACTTTAAACTTGGACTTTCACTGTACAAATC
The DNA here is from genome assembly GCA_038442645.1 of Agave tequilana. Taxonomy (NCBI): domain Eukaryota; kingdom Viridiplantae; phylum Streptophyta; class Magnoliopsida; order Asparagales; family Asparagaceae; genus Agave; species Agave tequilana. Next base: position 24,352 of record JAVJIF010022976.1, on the reverse strand, counting down.
TTTTTAAACTATTTTTATTCCATACTTGCTTCTTCGCGCTTGATGGTTTAACATTCTCTTTTAATGATTTGTAAAGAAAGGGCTTAAGATTTAAATGAAACCATCTTATTTGTTTTACTTGGACATTAAAAGAAACTAAAGGTTTTTTGCTTATGATAAAAATGATGCATCCAAATGTTCTTGAGATAAGTACATAGTTATGTAGAAAATTAGTGAGCCCAGATTTTCTTCTTCTTATATCAAAAAAAACAAATCACTTTTCAAAGCTTTTTAAATCACCTTTTCCAAAGCCTTCTCCAAATTTGCAATTTCTCTTTTAATTATTTTCCTTCTCTCCATTCTTCTTTTCAACTAAAACTAGCACCATTCTTACCTTTTTAAATAAAACACTGAAAAGCTTTCATTGCATTCCTCCTCGTGGACACGACCCGTTAGCGCAAAGCTACACGGTAAATCCTTGCCCTTTCATTTTACAATCAAATTTTTGGCGCCGTTGCCGGAGAGGGAACGGTGTATTTATTTTTTAACAAGTTTGGTGTGTTATTTCAGGGACGTCAACATTCAGATTTAGCATTCAAGATTTGCAGGAGAAGACTTGCTATTCTGCTTCCCTACCCTCGAAAGTAGGAAATAGAATTTCAAGAAATTGCGTTGCAAAAGTTGAGAATTTTGTTAGACTACTAAAAACTCTTTTTTGTAGGACATATTGCTTGCAAAAATTAAGTTTTTTTGTGTTATTATTCTTACTATATCTGCTATTCACAATCCCTATTTTAATCCAACAGTAATTTGAGTGATTATTAATTGCTTAAAAAACGTTTAGACTTGCATTCTAGGCATTTGTCTAATTACGTTTACTTTATAATTACTATTGAAGATAGCTGGAGACAAGGTACGTATGCATAGCATATAGTTTAGGGAACATTCTTGGGTGATATTTGCTTTTGAATGCTACTTTTCTATATCTTGCACACTTTGCACAATTAACTCTAAGGGTAAACCCAAATCAAGATAAGGTGGGGAAGTCATTACCCTTCCTTAGCGCACAAACTATCTTCAAGCACGCACAACATAAGCCTAAGTAAAATCTAATAGACGTTGGCCTTAGGGACATCTCGAACTTACTAGGAGATTATCCTAAGGGGGAAGGTATTAGAATTTGACTCCTGCCAAATTAGTATCTAGGAAAGAGATTGAAGGGCGAACCCCGAAGGCTAGTAGTTTGGCTTAATTAGGCCCGTCGCTTTTGCGCGGATACCTCCCACCAATCTTACCCTGACCTGGATGATTAGCTTGTGGTCAAAGTCTGCAATATACCTCCTGTGGATAATCAACCAGTTAGGAGTTGTCTAGGTTAAGGTTACCTTAAACTAGGCTTGGTGTTTACTTTTGTTGACTATTGGTGAACTTGTTTGTGATTGTGTTTGTGTATGCAAGTGTGATCAAGAGACCCTAATTCATCTAGGTTAACTAGAAACACATCACCACCCAAGTTCGAACCAAGACTAGATTTGATTATGTCTCAACCGACATCTTTGCAGGATAGGTTCTATCCCATTAGAACCTCACTTCCATCCTGCATCCAACTTCCATCGGTTGATGAACACAACTTTGAGCTTAAGCCACAGTTCATCAACACTCCCTAAGTTCCATGGCTTATAGTCTGAAAATGTTTATTTCTTCATAAGAGAATTCGAAGAAGTATACTTAATGATGAAAATCCACCCACACCTTGCAGATGATGCTATTAGGTAGAGATTTATCCCATTTGCTCTTAAGAACTTAACCAAGAAATGGTTCTACAACTTAGCGGCTGACTCTATCACATTCTAGGATGGTTTCATCAAGATCTTCTTGAAGAAATTCTATCCAATTCACAAGACCGCTCTCGTTAGGAAAAACATCATGCAGTTCAAGTAAGAACCTAATGAACCGCTTTGGAGGTATTTTGAACGCTTCAAAGACCTCCTTGTCCAATGTCCTCAACATGGAATAGAGAAATGACGACAATGTCAATTCTTTATGACGGTTTAGACTACTCAACCAAGACCCTCTTAGAAAGCATGTGCCAAGGGGGATTCTTGCAGAAGGATGAGCATGAAGGATGGGATTTATATGAGAATCTAGCTGAAAAGACCATCCAATGGGAACTTACTAGTGAAAGCTCAGGAATCTAAATTCTATCTCTTCAAAAGGAGGTCTCCATTCAATTGAATCATTCATAGCTAACGAAGCTAAGTTAGCTAACCTAGCGAGAAGACTGGAAGCTTTAGAAACTAAGGAACCAAGTCCAGTCAATCAAGTTAGCCCAAACCAATTTTCAACTCCGGGTTGTACTTACTGTCAGGCCATGAATCATGTGTTTGAGGAATGTCCTGTATTTTAAGCTCATTAACACTTTTCTGAACCGATGAATGCTGCCTTTTCAAGGCCAAACAATGATCCTTACGCTCCATTGTACAATCCCGGCTGGAGAAATCACCCAATTTCTCATGGAGCCAACACAACAATGACCACCCTGTTGGCCCAGAGGCCTTTCACTCTAGTTTTGATGATGATTAACTCATGTAGTTATAGTTTACTAATAATCTTGTGATTTTTAGTTTCAGATCTCTAACCAAGATATTAGTAGGTGACTAGCTTCAACAAAGGTGTTTTGGAGCTTTTCACATGGTGATTCAAGAGCCCGAGCATCAAAGTTCATATCTAGCACTCGTTGGAGTCAAGCTCGGTGGATCACGATTGGATCGAGTCGACTTGGAGACGGCGCTCTACAAGAAGACCTCGGTACATAGTTTAGTTTATGTTTAGATCCATTTGTAATAATTAGATAGTGTGATATGCTCAAGTTCACAACACACACACTTGTTTAAAGTTTCATGTTTTGGTTTTCGGTTTGTGGTTTAACCGGTCTTGGTTTCATGAATAGATAGAATCAACAAGTTTACATGGTTTAATGTGTATTAGATTTATTCTATATACACCTACACTTCAACTATTTAAACAAACTTAGTTTGATTGTCTATTTCATGAGTTTGGGTTTTGTATTTAAACAAAACTTATTTTTGGATTTTAAGTCAAAAACATTGATATATATATATATATCTTTCATGTATATTGGATTATATCCATATACAACATGCTTAAATGTTGTTTCATATCATGTTTTTGTATTTGGATGAGTTTTGGACAAAACGAATTTTCATTCAAAAATCCAAGTTTTGGAAAATACGGATTTTGGTTTTCGGTAAATTTCTAAGTCACAAAAATGGTTCAAATTGTTTGAAATATGTATTGAATTTTTTCACACATGTTTGTATATCAAAGTATTATACTGAAACTATTTTTGTAGATTTTTAGAGATTTTATGGGATTTAATAGGATAATAAAAACCCAGTTTTCAAATCACTTTATTCTAGTGAGAGGTGATTGATTTGGTATCCCTCTATTGTGAGGTGATTGTGAAAATTGTGGTTGGCTCCCTCTAGTGAGAGGTGGAGATTGTGTTTAGCTCCCTCTTGTGAGAGGTGGAGTTTGTGTTGGAATCCCTCAAGTGTGAGGTGATTGATTTGTATTAGCTAAGTGCCTTCCCCTCTTGTGTGAGGTGGATTTTGTGTTGGTTGTGCATTGCCTCTAGTGAGAGGTTGTATTGGTTGAGAGAGGAGTTGTGTACTCCCGGTTGTATTGCCCTAAATCCTCAGTGGAGGTTCCCTGTGTGGGAGTCTTGTGTGGACAAGTTAGTAGAAATCCTTCTGTGTGAAGGCGGGGACGTAGAGCTGTGTGCTCGAACCTCGAAACATATCCGTGTGTTAGCGATTGATCCACTTTCTCTAACTCTCTCTCTATTACTTTGTGCCTTGCATCATTTCATATTGCTCATTCATATATTATATGCTTGGCTTGTTTGTGTGTGCCTCGCTTGTGTCTAACCATGAGAGCTTCATATAGCACCTCAACTCTTATTCAGAGGAATCAAGAGGAGTTAGTCCAGAGCCCTTCACCGGGAATTCGGCTACACTCGTTGGCTACACTAAGTGTATTGCAATTTAAGTTTTAAATTCCGCATTTTGTTCATTAGATTAGCCGTACATCTATTCACCCCCCTCTAGGTGTACTTACAATTGGTATTAGAACCTACGCTCCTGATATTAGGTTTAACCACCTAGGAGTGTGATCTTGGTTTTCCTAATCTAGATTTATTTTTGCATACTATTTGTTTACACACACTCATGGATTACTTGTCACCTTTCATGTTTGATGTCTCCAACATTGACATGTAGAAATTTAGGATGTCCATGTACTTGAAAATCCTAGACTTGCATGTTTTCCTTGCCGCTATCAAGAGATCCTATCTTGGTAATAGCAAGCATATAGAGGCCAATGCACAAGCCCTTGAGGCACTTAGAAGCACGCTTAATAAAGAATATCTTATGATTGTTTCTAACTGTGATTCCGCCTTTGCAGTGTGGAACACGTTGACCTCCTTCAAGATTCAATTGCCAATCCAAACGGAGGATGAATCTAATGGAGAATCCGAGCAACAATGCTACATAGTCCAAGGGAATGACTCCCTTGAGGTATATTCGGAATCTCAATTAGATGATGATGATGCTAGTTCTTCTAGTAATGAATATATTGATGCCAATGTCTTGAATGAAGAACTATCCATTGTATGTGAAAAATTGCTTGAAAATATAATCTTTTGAAAAAGAAGAGTTTTAAACTAAAAGAAGAAAATAAGGATTTATGTTCAAAACTAGATTTGGTTTTGCAAGAGAAAGTGGTGATTTCTAATGAAAGGGATTCATTGAAATCTAAACTTGAACTTACCCTAAAAGAAAATGATATTTTGAAAAATAGAAATGATTGCAATGATGTTTTGAAGAAAAATGAGACTTTACTTCAAAACTTGATTTTGTATTAAAAGAAAATATTTCTTTGAAAAACAAAATTGACTTGATTTCAAATAATTTAGAAGTTTGCTTAAATGAAATAAATCTTTGAAAATTGATTTAGATTCACATGTTTGCCATGCTACTGTAGCTTCACCTAGCTTACCTATTGCATGCACCTCTTCTAAAATTAAAAATGATATATCTATGCTTAAGAAGAGTGTTGATTGTTTGGGCTCCACTTTGAGCCTTGTGCCATAAATCATACACGGTTGGAATCTTTGTTTCGAAAGAAACAAGTTTCTCTTATCTATGCACACAAAACACGGCATACACATGCTTCGCACGTTCATGTACACAACACTATGTATGCTCATGTGTACACTTGTACACATTGTGGACGTAAGGGCCACCTTGCTAAATTTTGCTATGATAAGATACATGATGTAAATTTAGCAACTAAATTTGTTTGGGTTAGGAAAGGAGCTAACCCCCATGGACCCAAAAGAGTGTGGGTACCAAAGACCACCCCTATTGTATTTGATGTAGGTGTGGGCTCTCGCATGACGTGAGAGTGATGGTACCTTGAGGTGGATGCGTTCCGAGCCTAAAGATGACATAGTGGATGCATCACTTTCAAGGAAAGTTTGGTGGAAGGACCACCTTATTTTTGGAGACATGGAGAGTTGCCTTCTAGGTTTTGGTAACGATCTCTTACTCCTTATTTATGTTATGCATGCTTTTAGATCATTCATTATAGCATGTCATGTTTTAATGATCATTATGCCATATGTCATGTTTATTAGTCCTATGACATACATGATTAGTATTTGAGACACCCATGTTTAATATGGACCCATATTTTGTGTTCTCTCTATGTTTTAGCTATCGTGTAAATCATAAATCTAATGCATATGCATTTGTCATAATGATCATATGAGTTTTTGTTTTTGATTTCTATGCTTCATGTTTTTGATTACATGTTTAGATGTTAGTTTTCATTAAAACTTGGATATATACTTGTACAACTAGTGAGCCACAAATAGATTAGTATATGTTTGTACTTGAACGCTCATTTGTACCCATTAGATGTACTAGTATAGCCTAGTTTTGATGATTCATACATTTGACTTGTATTCATATTTTGTATATGTTTTTCATGTTTATGTTTAACTTCATGTATATGTCTATTTTTGTCTAAACTATTGGTTATACATATACATCCTTGAGCCACATGCCTTCATGCATATACCTTTGTCGACTCGTTTATATTTGGATATGTATGTATATTTTAGCTTGTACATGACATACATATACCTTTGAAGAATTCTAGTTTTGATGACTTTCATGTTTTAAGGAATTTCATAATTGAGCTTAATTGATTATGTTTTTCACATAACTTATACACTCACTTTATTTAATATTTTCTCATTATTTTGTTTTCATGAGTATAATTTGTACTATATAGATTTTGAGTGTTTGGTGATCATGTGATTTACATATTTTCATGAAATATAATTTTATTTTATTCCTTACTTGAAGGATTTCGTACTAGTTTACAAGTTTTTCATATAACTAGTTCGTATTCTTCGTTCTGGTAGAGTTTTCAAATATACTATATTTTCAAACTTATTTTTGAAAACCCTACCCATTCAAGGGCGGTTGATTGGGCGACCATGCCTTGTTTGCTCTTTATTGAAAATCCATTTAAAACATGTGCATGAAATGGGTGGTAGGAAGTATGAGTTATACACTTGATCTAATTATAATTTCAATTGGTATCATTGGATCTTTTCAATCGGTATCAATATTGACATTCTTTTGTATACTCATATATGTTTTTTATATATATGCTTACATTTCAAATAATATCAATTTCGATTGGTATTCAATTTTTCATACATATATATGCTTTATTTGTGCTTAATATATCTCTATATCTTTGAGCACAAATTTTGGTTATGCTAAGCTTGATTTCTCAAATGTCTATCATGTTTCAATTGATTAGTTTTTCAATTGGTATCCTAATATAAGCTTATGCATCATTTTATTTGGTAGTTCATAAAGGGAGAGAAAATTCGTATTTCATCTTTCAATTAGTTTTGTTTACCTTTGGTATTCTACTCCCATACTTTATGATGAAACAAGATTAAAAAGTTAATATTGATTTTAATTTGGTATCATATGAAAATATCCTAATTTTATTTTATTCCTTACTTGAAGGATTTCGTACTAGTTTACAAGTTTTTCATATAACTAGTTCGTATTCTTCGTTCTGGTAGAGTTTTCAAATATACTATATTTTCAAACTTATTTTTGAAAACCCCTACCCATTCAAGGGCGGTTGATTGGGCGACCATGCCTTGTTTGCTCTTTATTGAAAATCCATTTAAAACATGTGCATGAAATGGGTGGTAGGAAGTATGAGTTATACACTTGATCTAATTATAATTTCAATTGGTATCATTGGATCTTTTCAATCGGTATCAATATTGACATTCTTTTGTATACTCATATATGTTTTTTATATATGTATGCTTACATTTCAAATAATATCAATTTCGATTGGTATTCAATTTTTCATACATATATATGCTTTATTTGTGCTTAATATATCTCTATATCTTTGAGCACAAATTTTGGTTATGCTAAGCTTGATTTCTCAAATGTCTATCATGTTTCAATTGATTAGTTTTCAATTGGTATCCTAATATAAGCTTATGCATCATTTTATTTGGTATTTCATAAAGGGAGAGAAAATTCGTATTTCATCTTTCAATTAGTTTTGTTTACCTTTGGTATTCTACTCCCATACTTTATGATGAAACAAGATTAAAAAGTTAATATTGATTTTAATTTGGTATCATATGAAAAATATCCTAAATAGGTTTATGTTTTTCAAATTGGTATCAAAAGTGTAAAATATTTTCAATTGGTACTAATTTTTACAATTGGTATCAAGATTATCTATATGTTTACATCTTTCTATTGATATCAAGATTTTGTTAGGTTTCCTCAAAAATGTTTTATGTACTTTCAATTAGTACTTACAATTGGTATTTTCAATTAGTTTCATAAAAGATTGGATTTCAATGCCTTATTTACTTTCAATTGGTACTTCTCAAAATTTTGTTGGTTTACCTATTTGTTCTCTTACAATTGGTATCATGATGCACTACATTGTTATATTTTTTTTAATTGGTATCATGTCTGTTTTGATTTCACCCCTTGAAGTATTTTTTTGTTTCGGACAAAAAGGGGAAGAATATGTTTTATTGTTTTTTTTCTTTAACCCCTTTATTGATGATTGACAAAAAAGAGGAGAGTATTTGAGTTATATGCATGTTTTATAGGCATATTTTTATATTGGTATCAAGAGATAGCTTGTTTTATGTTTTGTTGTTATTGGTATCAAGAACAGGGTTTGATGTTTTGTTTAGAAAGAACATGTTTATGAGAAAGAAGAAATAATTTATTTGATATCAAGAGCATGTTTTTATTTGGTATCAAGAGCATGTTCATGTTCATTATTTTATGCATGTTTATGCATATTCATGTTTAATATTCATTGCATATATTTATTATTTATTGCTATGCATGAGTTAAGGGGGAGCTTCTTTGAAGCTTAACTTTATCCATGCATATATAACTCCATGAGTTTTGTCATCATCAAAAGGGGGAGATCGTTGGCCCAGAGGCCTTCCACTCTAGTCTTGATGATGATTATGTAAGTTCACCTAGAGGGGGGTGAATAGGTGATGGCTAATCTAATGGTCACTAAATGCCAAATAATGCGAAAGCTAAAAACAATTATGACCTAAATTAAACTTTTACACTAAACACCACGTATAACACAAGAGTGTTGCCAAATTCCCCGTGAAGGGCTCTGGACAAACTCCTCTAGATTCCCTTGAATGAGTTGAGGTGCCGCGTTGGCTCTCTTGGTTAAATACAAGTGTTAGCAAACAACCCAAGCAAGTATATATCAATTATGCACACAAGTATATCATGCAAGTAAGATGAACACAATAAAGTAATGCAAGATATAAATAAGGAGAGAGAGAGAGAGAGAGAGAGAGAGAAAAGGCAATCGCAAACACAAAGGGTTTGTTTCGAGGTTCGAGCACACTTGCTCTACATCCCCGCCTTCGACACACGAAGGATTTCCACTATGCAAGATCCCAATGGATCTCTCCTCGGTGCCGCAACACCTACAAGCCCTCGGACTCCCTAGTCCCGTACACACGCAAGCCCCACAAGCTTGTCGAGGCCGCACCTCAAACAAAGAGTTCGCACCCGACCCTAAACAATCGCGAACACACTTGTCCGCCTCCTCAAAGAACAAAGATGAACTTTGGTGATCACAACTCTTGATCACCTAAAATCCTCTCACAACAAACTCCTATAGGTAGATATAGTAATGGAAAGCTCAAGTGTTGTGTGAGAAAACAAGGAAAAAGATGGTGGAAGAAAACTTAAAGAAATCACTTTTACACTCTTGATAAATCTCTCTTTTTATTGGAAGTATTTGCTCTCAAATATGTGGAGAAAACTCTTTTAATTGAGTGGGAAAAACTAGCTCAAAGTTCTCCTAAAATCTTAGCTCAAAACAATGATCAAACCCCCAAATTTATAGGCCAGAAAAAATAGCCGTTGGGGTCTGTCGACCCGGCCGGTCGACCCCCAACGGTCAAAAATCCGACAGTTGGAGCCTCCGGTCGACCCGCCCGGTCGACCCAAAAGAACAGAGAGCACTGCTCTCAGTTCCGGTCGACCCGCCCGGTCGACCCGCCCACTGAACTGCCAGACGTGCACTGCTCTGTGCACGTCGGTCGACCCTTGCGGTTGACCTACCCTTGGTTCCGGTCGACCCGCCCGGTCGACCCGTAAGCCAGTTTTGGGTCAGCACTTGGGAGAAAAATTGTTAGAGATAATCTTGTATTTTCTATAACTTTACCAAATACAAAAATAAGATATTTTGAACTTATTAAAGCATAGAGTGTATGGATATGATCCACTACACAATCAAGATGAAATATTTATGTTTTTGATATTAAGCTCTAAACTTGGTTTTAGTTAAAAGATAAGTATATGAGAAACACCAAAAATCAAACTTGTATTTTTTTCAAAATGAAAAATCTTTTCTAAACTAAAAAATCTTTTATGAAAACAATTCTATCAAGAGTGTGTGTGTGTATGTACTTAAGCAATCCACCACTATTCTATCCTTTACATTTTTAACTAAAATAAAAACAAAATCTTATACCTAGACACAAGTCTTCATCTTCTTGAAGTCTTCACTTGAAGGCTTCTCATCTTCTTGACTTGGTCCAAGCTTGATCCAAAAGCTCCTTGGATCATACCGTGCTAGCTCCAAATCTTGACATTTTATCCTTTGTTGAGCTATGCACCTAGTAAGATCTTGATAATGAATCTGTCACTAATTAAACACAAGATCATTAGTACTATAACTACATGAGTTGATCATCATCAAAACTAGAGTGATGGGCTTTTGGGCCAACAATCTCCCCCTTTTTGATGATGACAAAACTCATGAAGTTATATATGCATGGATTAAGTAAAGCTTCAAGGAAGCTCCCCCTTAACTCATGCATAGCAAATAAACAAATAGATATAGCAATGAAAGCACATAAATATGTATGCAATGTATGGAGATAAAGCATGAAATCCTTTTTCTCCTAGTTGCAATACAAAACATATATGCATAACTAACAAGGAAGACAAATACTTCTCCCCCTTAAGCAATGAAAACATGCATATAAACTCAAATACTTCCCCCTTTTTTCACTCATCAACAAGGGTTCAAAGTAAAAAATCAAATCAAAAAAATTTCTCCCCCTTTTTGTCAAAAAAACAAAGAGATCAAGGGGTAATACAAATCAATCAATAAGGATTTATATACGATATACATTCATGAAGAGGAAGACGCTAAGTTAACTTCCCTACACATATGCATTACATGAAGAAGGGATGACAAGCCCTAACTCACATAACACATATTATGTAATGCATAAGAGGAGATGTGAAGCTCCCCCTACACACGTATATCATATAAAGAAGAGTTGTCAAGCTCCTCAATTTATAATATACTCAACATGAATCTATATGTAAGAGAGATGTTAAGCTCTCCTTACATATAGGAAATACAAATCAAATTTTTAAATTTTTCTTTTAATAATAACACATTTTGAGATATCAAGTAAACACATTTTTTTTTTATTTTGATATCAATTTTGAAAACATATTGCATAAGCTTTAAGAATTACCAAGTTGAATTAAGCTTAGCATATACATTGTGTTTTAAGAACAATTGATTCACTCTCTTAAAGCACAAATAGATCACATATATGTATGAAAAGATAATACCAATAGAAATTGATATAATTTAAATTTAAAAGCATTCAAACATACAATCGAAATATGAGTATATAAAAATCATATTGATACCAATTGAAAATATCCAATGATACCATTGAAGAGTAAGCTTATCATATACTCTATCATATGAAGAATTTGCACTAGTTAATATGAAAATTTTTTAAAACTAGTACGGAATCCTTCAAGCAAGGAATAAAGCAAAAATGTCAATGTAATCTCAATATTCCTTTAAATCATCACACATTTTTTTTATTAAAACAAAATTTATATTTCAAGATATATGTATGTTTTGACAACACATAAGTATACATACATATCCCTTAAACACAATTGAGTCCATATAAATAGATTTGCATTAAAGGCAAATGACTCAAGAGGTATACATGTATATCTTAAAGTTTGGCAAAATGCACATATACATGAAATGAAAACACATGATCATAAATCAAATCCAAAAAGTGGGAATACAAGTTTAAAAATGTATGCATCATCAAAACCAAGCAATACAAGCACATTTCATGGGTTCAAATAGGCATTCAAGCACAAATATAAATAGATTTATTTGTGGCCCACGATATGTACAAGTATAAATCCTAGCGTTGACAAAAACTAACATATAAACTAATATTCAAATCATGAAGCATCAAATAAATTTTGAGAACACAAAAGAATTTATGATTGAAGAATAGTAAGATCATGTGTATGTCTCATAAACTAATTTGAAGAACAAACAACTAGTTTAAATAGATTTTTGACAAACTAGTTAAAGATCCTTCAAATACATCGAATCATATGTTTTTCATGAATTATACTAAGTACATAAAAGTTCAAGCACTCATAGTCCATAAAGCTCAAAATTATCTTGAAAAGTAAAAGATGAGTGTTCAAAGGTTATGTAAATGGCATTTTTCATGAAAATAGACAATGAAGCTCAATCAAACATGAATCTCATTTTTAGACAAGACATGAAATTTTATTCTCATTAAAAATAAATCATGAAAATTTTTATTTTTCATCTTAAAGTAAACTTCAAGGTATATGTATGATTTATCCAATCTTAACAATCACATACATATCCCAACATAAAAGAGTCTACAAATAGTGTATGCATGAAAGCAAGAGACTCACGGGTATACATGTATATTTATTAATTTGAATTAAGAATACATATACATGAAGTAAAGCATAAAAATAGGCAAAACATGTATAAAAGAGAATCATCAAAACTAGTTTATACATATGCATATAGTGGATACAAATGAGCATGAAGTTCAAATATATATGAGTCAATTGTAGTTCACTATTCATATATGTATAAATGCAAGTTTGACATTTCTACATCTAAGCATGTAAATACCACATGAAGCACACAAAAATATGAACATGCTATATGATATATGAGATTAAAAGCATGTACATAAAAGTAGGAGTTTAGATATTGTTACCAACTCTAAAGCTCCAAATATGGTGTTGTCCCACCAAGCTTCCTTGATAGTGATGCGTCTAAGATGTGCCCATAAAGTCCATTGCATCCACTCAAGGCACCAATCCTCTCACGTCTTGTGAGAGCCCTCACCTACATTAAAAGTAAAAGGTGGGATTTTGGTACCCATATTTTCTTGGGTCCTTTGGGGTTAGTACTATAAGGAACCCAAAATCTTTTATTAGCAAAATTGAAAGCATTAATCTTATCATAACAAAAATTTTCTAAATGGCCTTTGCGGCCACAATGTGTACATATGTACACCTTAGTATGCTTATGTGAGTGTGTATGATCATGGTGTGCAACATAAGCATAATCATGATGTGGATGTGCATGAACATGTGGAACTTGTTTCTTTTGAAACAAAAATTCCAATCTAGTATGATTAAATGCACAAGAGTTCAATGTTGAACTCAAATTATCCATTTTATTTTTCAAATTCTTAATCTCATTAGTGGTGGCATGAAAAGCATGATGAGATAAAGAGTCATTTTTCTTTTTCTTTTGTGAAACAAAATCTTTTTCTTTTTCACAAATTTTTCTTTTCAAAGATTTATTTTCTTGAAAACAACTTCCTTTTGTTTTTTCACCAAATCAATCTTATTTTTCAAAATAGTGTTTCCTTCACAAAGATTATTTAATTTGGTCATCAAGGAAACATTCTCATTTTTCAAATCTTTACTTTCTTTTTCTAAGCATGCAATCTTAGATTTGAAAGAATCTTGTTCTATATGCATGCAAGCAATATTCTTTTTCAAATTTTTATTTTCTTTTTTAATCATGTCATATTTTTCAAGCAATAGATGATAAAAAGTAGATAGCTCATCATATGACATGTCTTCATCATCGGATTCGGTGTTTACCTCAAGGGGGTTATCCCCTTGGACCATGTAGCACACGTTGGAGGTGTCGCTTCCAACGCCCGAATCACTCCCGGCATAATATAGATCCTTTTCGTCAAGAAAGGTGATGATGTTCCAAGCTACAAAAGCCGATTCAACATTAGAAACCCTAGATAAATAATCATCATTTAGGGTTTGCGTGATAGCATGAATGGCTTTAGCATTAGCCTCAAAGTTCTTACCATTTGAACATATGAATCATTAGATATGGCAAGATAAACATGAATGCCTAGGGCCTTGAGGTACAATGACATCTTAACCTTCCAATTTGAATGTTAAGAATGTCAAAGGAGGGTGGTGACATGAAGTCCATGGTGTGTGTACAAATATTGTGATTAGCCTACAAATGAGGATCTTTAACTCTAGGTTGTTAGACCCAATATCAAGAGCACTAGCTCTGATACCAATTGTAAGTTCACCTAGAGGGGGTGAATAGGTGATGGCTAATCTAATGGTCACTAAATGCCAAATAATGCGGAAGCTAAAACAATTATGACCTAAATTAAACTTTTACACTAAACACCACGTATAATACAAGAGTGTTGCCGAATTCCCCATGAAGGGCTCTGGACAAACTCCTCTAGATTCCCCTTGAATGGGTTGAGGTGCCGCGTTGGCTCTCTTGGTTAAATACAAGTGTTAGCAAACAACCCAAGCAAGTATATATCAATTATGCACACAAGTATATCATGCAAGTAAAGATGAACACAATAAAGTAATGCAAGATATAAATAAGGGGGAGAGAGAGAGAGAGAGAGAGAGAAAAGGCAATCGCAAACACAAAGGGTTTATTTCGAGGTTCGAGCACGCTTGCTCTACATCCCCGCCTTCGACACACGAAGGATTTCCACTATGCAAGATCCCAATGGATCTCTCCTCGGTGCCGCAACCCTACAAGCCCTCGGACTCCCTAGTCCCGTACACACGCAAGCCCCACAAGCTTGCCGAGGCCGCACCTCAAACAAAGAGTTCGCACCCGAACCCTAAACAACCGCGAACACACTTGTCCGCCTCCTCAAAGAACAAAGATGAACTTTGGTGATCACAACTCTTGATCACCTAAAATCCTCTCACAACAAACTCCTATAGGTAGATATAGCAATGGAAAGCTTAAGTGTTGTGTGAGAAAACAAGGAAGAGATGGTGGAGGAAAACTCAAAGAAATCACTTTTACACTCTTGATAAATCTCTCCTTTTAATTGGAAGTATTTGCTCTCAAATATGTGGAGAAAACTCTTTTAATTGAGTGGGAAAAACTGGCTCAAAGTTCTCCTAAAATCTTAGTCGTTGGGGTATGTCAGGCCTGCCGGTCGACCCGGCCGGTCGACCCCCAATGGTCAAAAATCCGACCGTTGGAGCCTCCGGTCGACCCGCCCGGTCGACCCAAAAGAACAGAGAGCACTGCTCTCAGTTCCGGTCGACCCGCCCGATCGACCCGCCCATTGAACTGCCAGACGTGCACGGCTCTGTGCACATCGGTCGACCCTTGCGGTCGACCTGCCCTTGGTTCCGGTCGACCCGTAAGCCAGTTCTGGGTCAGCACTTGGGAGAAAAATTGTTAGAGATAATCTTGTATTTTCTAAAACTTTACCAAATACAAAAAGCAAGATATTTTGAACTTATTAAAGCATAAAGTGTATGGATATGATCCACTACACAATCAAGATGAAATATTTATGTTTTTGACGTTAAGCTCTAAACTTGGTTTTGGTTAAAAGATAAGTATATGAGAAACACCAAAAACCAAACTTGTATTTTTCCAAAATGAAAAATCTTTTCTAAACTAAAAATTTTTTTATGAAAATAATTCTATCAAGAGTGTGTGTGTATATGTACTTGAGCAATCCACCACTATTCTATCCTTTACATTTTTAACTAAAACAAAATAAAATCTTATACCTAGACACAAGTCTTCATCTTCTTGAAGTCTTCACTTGAAGGCTTCTCATCTTCTTGACTTGTCCAAGCTTGATCCAAAAGCTCCTTGGATCATACCGTGCTAGCTCCAATCTTGATATTTTATCCTTTGTTGAGCTATGCACCTACTAAGATCTTGATAATGATCTGTCACTAATTAAACACAAGATCATTAGTACTATAACTACATGAGTTGATCATCATCAAAACTAGAGTGATGGGCCTTTGGGCTAACAGATTAACTCATGTAGTTATAATTTACTAATAATCTTGTGATGTTTAGTTTCAGATCTCTAACTAAGATATTAGTAGGTGACTAGCTTCAACAAAGGTGTTTTGGAGCTTTTCACATGGTGATTCAAGAGCCCGAGCATCAAAGTTCATATCTAGCACTCGTTGGAGTCAAGCTCGGTGGATCACGATTGGATCGAGTCGACTTGGAGACGGCGCTCTACAAGAAGACCTCGTATATAGTTTAGTTTATGTTTAGGTCCATTTGTAAAGATTAGATAGTGTGATATGCTCAAGTTCACAACACACACACTTGTTTAAAGTTTCATGTTTTGGTTTTCGGTTTGTGGTTTAACCGATCTTGATTTTCATGAATAGATAGAATCAACAAGTTTACATGGTTTAATGTGTATTAGATTTATTCTATATACACCTACACTTCAACTATTTAAACAAACTTAGTTTGATTGTCTATTTTATGAGTTTGGATTTTGTATTTAAACAAAACTTATTTTTGGATTTTAAGTCAAAAATATTGATATATATATCTTTCATGTATATTGGATTATATCCATATACAACATGCTTAATGTTGTTTCATATCATGTTTTTGTATTTGGATGAGTTTTGGACAAAATGAATTTTCATTCAAAAATCTAAGTTTTGAAAAATACGGATTTTGGTTTTCGGCAAAATTTCTAAGTCACAAAAATGGTTCAAATTTTTTGAATATGTGTTGAATTTTTTCACACATGTTTGTATATCAAAGTATTATACTGAAACTATTTTTTTAGATTTTTAGAGATTTTATGGGATTTAATAGGAAAATAAAACCCAGTTTTCAAATCCCTTTATCAGCCCTGCCAGGCTCTGGCGGTCGACCGGGCCGGTCGACCGGACCCAGAGTCGGTCAACCGGACCGGTCGACCGACGTGCACAAGAACGTGCACGCAGGCCAGCCCCTTGGGCCGGTCGACCGAGCGGTCGACCGACTGAAGGCAACCCACTCTCGGGTTGTCCCGGTCGACCGGACGGTCGACCGGCCAGAGAGCCGTTGCTCTCTGGTTCTGGGCACGGTCGGCCGGGCGGTCGGCCGGCAGGCTCAACGGTCAGAAATTTGACCGTTGGCCGGTCGACCGGAAGGTCAATTTTGACCTTGTCAGCTGCCAACGGGCAGAATTTTTATGGGGGCTATTTATACCCCATTTGAGGTTGGTTTTTGTTAAGTTTTTCAAGAGCTAAAATTTCTATTCTTCCTAGTGTTTATACACAAGTTTTCAAAAGAGTTTTTAGAGCCAAAAGATCTATCTTTATTTTGTTTTAAAAGGGTTGGAAAAATCAAGAAAAAGAAAAATATTTGGGATTGGTTTTTGATCTTCATTTTAATCTTCTTCTAGTTGCTTTCCCAATAGTTTTTTTTTGAGTTTTTGATTTCCAAACTCTTTATTTTTCACACTTGAGATTATCTACTATCCTATCTATTAGGATCTTTATTTTGTGGGAAAAATTAGTTTGTGGTTGTGGAAACTACCAAATTGTATACTTCCTTCATTGTGATATCCCTCTAGTGAGAGGTGATTGATTTGGTATCTCTCTATTGTGAGGTGATTGTGAAAGTTTGTGGTTGGCTCCCTCTAGTGAAAGGTGGAGATTGTGTTTAGCTCCCTCTTGTGAGAGGTGAAGTTTGTGTTGGAATCCCTCAAGTGTGAGGTGATTGATTTGTATTGGCTAAGTGCTTTCCCCTCTTGTGTGAGGTGGATTTTGTGTTGGTTGTGCATTGTCTCTAGTGAGAGGTTGTATTGGTTGAGAGAGAAGTTGTGTACTCCCGGTTGTAATGCCCCAAATCCTCAGTGGAGGTTCCCTATGTGGGAGTCCTGTGTGGACAAGTTAGTGAAAATCCTTCTGTATGAAGGCGGGGACGTAGAGCTGTGTGCTCGAACCTCGAACATATCCATGTGTTAGCGATTGATCCACTTTCTCTAACTCTCTCTCTCTATTACTTTGTGCCTTGCATCATTTCATATTGCTCATTCATATATTATATGCTTGGCTTGTTTGTGTGTGCCTCACTTGTGTCTAACCACGAGAGCTTCAATTAGCACCTTAACTCTTATTCAGAGGAATCACGAGGAGTTAGTCAACAGCCCTTCACTGAGAATTCGGCTGCACACGTTGGTTACACTAAGTGTGTTGCACTTTAAGTTTTAAATTCCGCATGTTGTTCATTAGATTAACCGTACACCTATTCACCCCCCCTCTAGGTGTACTTACACACCCACGGTCGAACCAGGCAAGCCACTTCCATCATCCCAATAATTCTTTCAATCATCAACCCAACTTTTCAAACTACCCTCACAATTCCCTCACAACAATTTTTCAAATTATCAACAAAATTTTCCCAACCAAGCTCAACCATCTTCCTTCCAGAATCCTCAACTTGAAAGGAGAATGACTGATTTTGAGAGCAATATAGACAGGTATATGAAGAACTAAGATTCCCTCATGCAAACAATACAGAGGCTAGAGGGTCAAATGAGCCAGTTAGCCAATCCATAACATGAGAGGCAAAAGGGTACCTTGCCCAGTCAACCAATTATGAATCCTAAGAATTCACAATTAGCTCATTTGGTTGAGGATCAATCATTGAATCAATGTAATATTGTTCATACATTGAGGTCGAGAAAGAAAGTTGATAACCAAGTGTCAACACCACCCAATCCCAATCAGCACAATCACACTCCAGCATCCACCTCATCTAATCCCAATCCTTTCAAAGCTGACGAATTTAAAACAGATAAGTCAACCAGTCAGGTGTACAAGCCTATAGTACCATTTCGTAATAGGCTAAAGAACAACAACAAATTCACACATGGATAAGATAATTGAGATATTTAACCAAGTGAAGATAAATGTGCCACTCCTTGATGCCATCCAACAAGTCCCATCCTATGTAAAATTTCTTAAGGACATGTGCACCAAGAAGAGAAAGACTAATGTACCCAAGAAAGTCTTCTTAGCCAATAACATTAGTGAGCTACTATCGGGTCCGATCCCTGTCAAGTACAAGGATCTGGGTTGTTCCACCATTACCTGCACTATAGGATAAGCCGAGATTAGTCATGCACTTCTTGATTTGAGAGCAAGTATCAACATGCTTCCATTCTCAGTTTATCAACAACTCGGTTGGGCAATCTTAGTCCAACTCGAGTCACTATCCAACTGGCTAACCGTTCTGTGAAAGTTCCAAAGGGAAAAATTAATGATGTCCTTATCCAGGTCGGGAGTTTTATCTACCCAGTTGATTTCATAGTTCTTGATACACAACCTGTGTCCAATCCTAGGGCTCAAACTCCTGTTATCCTAGGGCGCCCATTTCTTGCTACTGCTAATGCGATTATCAATTGTAGGAATGGGTTTATCAGATTAACCTTTGGGGACATAACTAGAGAAGTCAATGTCTTCAACCTCGAAAAACAACCTCGTAAGATAAGAGACCAAACATTTGAGGTAAACTTCATTGAAAACAATTGTGATGAAGAAAGTGAAGGAATAGAGAATGAGTCGCTGTTTCTTAATGAATTATTTAAGAATGAATGTGATTATCTTAATGAGAAGGCATATGTCGGAGATCCTAATTTTAGATTACCCTTTAAAAAGAAAATTTTGATTTGAATATCTTCACTTTCGCTAAGCCAACCAATATATATTGTATGAGAATATAATTCAAGAACTTTCGATTGACATACTCTTTGAAAACCTCTTCGAAGAAGAACTCATGTGTTTGGATGAACGAACTAGGGATCATTTGGTTAATTACACATCTCCAGGGGAAAGTGTTGACCTAAGCTTTGAGGAGATATATGGAACTGAGTGAGAATTCTTAGGCATTCATAATGAAGAAGTTCCAACTGAGAAGTGTGGTGGAGATCAATTTTTGAATAATGAATGTAGTAATATGAGGAAGAAACACCTAAAGAAGGTTAGACTAGGGAGGAAGAGAGCTCAAATGACAAAAAAATTGGCCTCCCCACTATGCCCTATAAAGAGGACCCATTGGAATGGTGGGAAGAGACCTAGAGGGATGAGACCGAAAAAGATCTAGGTGTGGGAGAAAATTGATGTTGTACATATTTTTGTATAATATATGCACCTCTTTTATATTTCATTTCATGCATCTATACATTTTTTTCATACATTGGGGACAATGCATGGGATTAGTGTGGGGGAGGGTTCTAACATGACTAAATATAACTAAAAAAAAACAAAGAAAACTATAAATATATATATATATATATATATATATATATAATATATATATATATGTATATATATAAACTTTTTGAAAGGTAAAGACAATATTTTTATATATTTTTTGTAAGAAATTAAGTCAATTTTAAGGAATAGGAAAATCATAATTAGGATCTCTTACACTTGGTCAAAATAAGATGACTTGTTTGATTTTCAGGGTTTGGAAGAAAATTTGTGAAAGTGATTTAGTCTTGATCTTTACCTTGATGAAGTATGCACACTTTATACACTTACACACTTAGGGTTTCAAAAACAAAGACTCTTATGCCTTACATAAAAAAAAAGAAAAAAGAAAAAAACTATATATGTATAAAAAAATAAACAAATCTAATTATTGATTAGCTAGGTTTTTGGCCTAAGCAAGCCTTGGTATTTATGCAAAAGATAATTAGATAAGTTTGAAAATATATATATATATAAATCCTCTGATTAAGCTAGGTATTTGTGCCTCATGAAGCATTAGTATTCACGCCTAAAAGAGGTACATTTTATAAAAAAATCTTGGTTTCGTGGCCTTATCTGCTCTAGTGTTTAAGTCCTTAGGGGTGTTTTCTCACCTGGTGCCCTAAAACTGTCCGGTTTGGGTGTCATGACTAAAGGCTCGTTACATGGGCAGATTAGAAAGCCTAATGGAATTGAGGAATAAATACCACCAAAAATAAATATAAATAAGGCATAAGAGTTAATGTTAAAGAACCCTTAGTCAAACTTCACAGTCACGATGGTGCATATGACTCAGGGTAAAGTAATAGACTATATGAGAAATACAATTTGACTCCTTATTTTGATTGATGACATGTTTTTGAATAGAGACTAAGTTTAGGAATAAAAATTTTGATATTCAATACTAACTTATAGATTACTTAAACTTTACAAATACTAAATATTTTTCTCCTTTCAAAATGCTTTTCGAAAATACTAATATTTTTTTCCTCTTTCTTTATAGATTTTGTGGGTGCAATCCACTGAAATTCTCACGAGACAAAACTCGTCCTCTAGGGGTAAACTAGTTTAACGGCTTGTTGCACATGCTCAGTGCAATCGAGACCTGCGAAAGTGGTCTACTAATTGATTAGAATTAGTTTTGATGTTTTGCTTGAGGGCGAGCAAAGATAAGTGTGGGGGTGTGATCAGTCACATATTTGCATATACATTGTCACATTACCATACTTTTATCTAATAAATCCTATTAATAAGTCTTATTCTTCTTTGTTAAATATAAGCCCATTGCTAAAGAAAGAAAAGAGAAACAAGCCCAAAAGCCCATCAAATTCTGATTTAATTCAGAATAAATTCGAAATCAGGGAATCAGGGCAGATTTTGACAAATCAGAGAGGTTGAAACCGGTTGAAATGAATCTCCCAAATCAAGCGGTTGAAGCTAACAATCAAAGGCTGTTTTGTCAAATCCTGGAGCTGAAACGAGAAAACTAGCAGAAGATATGGGAGAATCACCAAACGAGGGAGTTCCACCACTTGGGTGTGGCCACTTGGCCACACCAGGGCCGCGGAAACGCAGCCCTAGCCACGTTTTCGCGGCCTTGTTAATTCTGTTGGGGGAGCGTTTGCTCCCCCAATCTTCTCACGACCTCTCCCCTCTGGTTTTTCCCTATAAATACCATTTTCAACAGAGAAGAAGGGAGCGAAGACTAGGATTTGAATTTTTGTTTATTCTTTAAGGTTTTAGGCTCTTTGTTAGATAGTATAAAAGTTATAACTTTGTTTTGTAATTTGTAGTTCAGATCAAATACCAGTGAGAGAGAGGAATTGAGTGATTGTAATCCGAAGATTGAAGTGACATCAATAAAAAGATCAAGCTTCTCTTCTACCACTCCAATTCACGGTATGTCTTGCTTTACTTACAAGTATTGTTTTTCATCTTCATGAGTAGCTAATTTCATTTTCTGGGCTCACTAATTACTCTCTTCTATCACCTCTCTCTTGATTTTTTTCATGAAAGCAACACTTTTTGAATCAGAAAAACATCTTAGTTAAACTTCGTTCTTGAAAGCACATTAGGATGTCTTTACTTTAAACTTGGACTTTCACTGCACAAATCTTTTTAAACTGTTTTTATCCATACTTGCTTCTTCGCGCTTGATGGTTTAACATTCTCTTTTTAATGATTTGTAAAGAAAGGCTTAAGATTTAAATGAAACCATCTTATTTGTTTTACTTGGACATTAAAAGAAACTAAAGGTTTTTGCTTATGATAAAAATGATGCATCCAAATGTTCTTGAGATAAGTACACAGTTGAGTAGAAAATTAGTGAGCCCATATCTTCTTCTTCTTATATCAAAAACAACAAATTATTTTTCAAAGCTTTTTAAATCACCTTTTCCAAACTCCCTCCAAATTGTAATTTCTCTTTTAATCATTTCCCTTCTCTCCATTCTTCTTTTCAACTAAAACTAGCACCATTCTTAGCTTTTTAAACAAAACACCGAAACTTTCACGCATTCCTCCTTGTGGACACGACCTGTTAGCCCAAAGCTACACGGTAAATCCTTGCTCTTTCATTTTACATCAGTTACATTTAGGAAGGTCAAGAAAATAAGGTGTGTCTTCTAACTACGTCCCTCTATGGACTTAAGCAGTCTTCCAAGAAGTGGTACAAGCAGTTCGACTCTTTTATTATCAAGGTCAGATACAATCGATGTGAGTATAACAGTTGTGTCTATTTCAAGCAGAATGATAATCTGATATATTTGTGTTATATATGGATGACATGCCGATTGCTGCAAGAAATACGACACATATTCATAAGCTTAAAGCTCAGCTAAAAAAGAATTTGAAATGAAGGACTTGAGAGAAGCTAAGAAAATCTTAGGTATGAAGATCACTTAAGGTAGAGGCTCATCCATATTTTGGCTATCCCAGAAGAGCTATGTTCTTAAGGTGTTTTGAAGATTTGACATGACAAAAGTAAAATTAGTCACTACTCCTTTGGCAGGCCACTTCAAATTATCCTCCATGCAGTGTCCACAATTACCGGAAGAGGAGGAGGAGATGTCTCGAGTACCATAAGCTAGTGTGGTGGGATCATTCATGTATGATATAGTCTGCACTATGCCTGACTTAACCTATGTAGTTAGTACAGTAAGTCGGTTCATGTCAAAATCATAAAACATCATTGGGAAGCAGTGAAGTAGGTGCTACGATATCTATGAGGGACCGCGAGATTAGGCTTGATGTTTCAAAGATTAAAAAACAGGAATGGTTAGGGAATTACAAGGCTATGTTGATGCAGATTATGCAAGAAATATGCATCAGCGAAGATCTACGACGGCTATGTATTTATTGTAGCTGAGTGCGTCATTAGTTAGAAGGTAGAGTTGCAAGATACAGTTACCCTTTCAACAACAGAGGCAGAGTACATGGCTGTAGTTGAGGCATCAAAAGAAGCTTTGTGATTGAGAGGATTGGTCGAGACTTTTGGTATAATGCATGATTCAGTTCGGGTCATTGCGACAGTTAGAGTGCTATTCATCTTGATAAGGATCATAGATATCACAAGAGGAAAAAGCACATTGATGTGAGATATCATAAAGATATGTCAGTGGGGTCGTGAATGACAAGTTGATCGACTTGGTGAAGATCAGCATGAAGAAGAATCCCGCGGACATGATGATGAAGACCATCCCGGTGAAAAAGTTCAGAGCATCTCTAAACTTCATCAAGATTCTCTAAAGATAAGGTGGAGAACGGGTACTTGAGAAGGAGCCATGTAAAGTCACAAAAAAAGAAAAAAAAACACGGTAAATGAAGAAAGGCCAAATTTCTATGAAAGGACTCAATGAACATGAGTCAAGGTAGAGATTTGTTAGTATTTTGAGTGCATCAATTCATTGGAGAAGAATACAGATTCAGGTAGAGGTGTTACAAATTCAGAGATCAAGTACGGACATGTACAGGACTTGTGCATATTATAAGTCGACTAATAAGTCTATTACTGACTTATGATTTAGCCTATTCGACTTATACTTAGGTATAGTCGACTAGTGCTGGCCAAAGAGAGTTGGGGTTCTCGGATTTTGTCAGAGTTGTCAACTAATAAATGGGTATAGTCAACTAATATATAGTATTAGTCACTTATACCAAGGCCTGGTCGACTAGACTTGGGTTCTGACAGTTTTCCAATTCTGATTCTGTTTCCAGTTTAGATTGGACTCGGTTTTCTTTCTTCCTCTGAGGTGGTGCTGATTAGATTATTGAATTTT